>CANXYC010140219.1:0-14900 GCA_948193065.1 Aleurites moluccanus
ATATATATATATATATATATATATGAGAATAAAATTTAGGAGTTTCTTTTTAGCATATATATATATATATGAGAATAAAATTTAGGAGTTTCTGTTTAGCATATATATATATATATATGAGAATAAAATTTAGGAGTTTCTTTTTAGCAAAAACGGATCGATTCTTAGATAAAGGTTCTTAGCATATAAAGAATTACAAATGGAAATTCCACAATTTTTACAGTCAAGAGTTCTCGTTTACAAAATTTTTGTGTTGTTTTATGTTCTGTTATTTTTTTTTTTGTGCTCTACTTCTTCTGTATATGTCACACTTACACGCTTCACGTTATGTATTTCATGTTGAGTATATTAAATAACTATAATATATATTTTAATATAAACCCTAATAGATAATGGACTTTTGTAATGGGTCTAATGAGTAATAGTTCATTAATTGGTTTAACCATAGTGTAACCCTATATATATGCTAGCTAGGGGCAGCATGCTAGGTATTCCAAATTAGATATCTAGAATGTAATGCTTCAAGTAATCGCATATTACTTGACCTAAAACCCTAACAATCTTGAAACATTAGGTTTTCTAATTTTTAGATTCAAGATTTCTTATTGAATAATTTTCAAGGTTTCTTGTTTTTTGTTCAAGTTATTGATTAAAAAAAAATTTTGAGATTTGCAAACATAAAATTGCAACTCCAAACACAGAGCATTCACCGCAATCAGAGAAGACGAGCACTTCCTGGTATGTTCCAGCTCCGGTCGGACTCAAGCTCCGACATCTAGCACCGTCGAAGCAAGCACGTTCAGCACCGATCGCAACTCCAACGACCACGGTTGCTCCGGTTTGTTCACACCAGCCACGATCCTCGATGAGCTTGCATTACCGGCAAGATCAATCCTCGATCCAGCTGGCCAAGAAGTTTCAATCGGGAGCTTCCCATCGAAGCCCAACAACAGAGATTGATGAAGCACATAAGATTTGAAATTGGTTCGGTTCAAATTGTTAGTTCGGTTCGAATCATCAGTTCGGTTCAAATTATAGATTCAATTCAATTGTTGGTTTGATTCAATTGGTTTGATTTAGGTGCACTTGTTCCAATTTTCCTTCTATACAATTTTTGTTTATTTAAATATATAGAAGAATGAATAAATGTGTTACGATTGAGATGGTCAAACTGAAAACCTTTAATGGATCTGAATTTAATTCCTGGAAGCGAAATACTCAATTTGGACTGAAATATGAAAATATATTTTTTACACTGTTTTGAGTACCTTTGCTGATACGATGGAGGACGTTGATGAATCTCAATGGAACAAGGACAATGACTTATGTAAGGACTATTTATTGAATTGTCTTTCTGATCGGCTGACAAAAGTTTGTAGCAAATACAATACTGCTAAAGAAATCTGAAATAATTTAGATGCTCAATTCAAAAAAGAGGAGGAATTGTCTAAAACACATATAGTTAACAAATTCATGGATTTTAAATTTGATGAAAATATGAAAATCACTCCTCAAGTAACTCATCTAGAAAATCTGAGATCTAAATTAAATAATGAAAAGATCATCATCTATGATGCCTTTTTAATTGGGGCAATAATTTACAAACTACCTTCTGCATGACACACTTTTAAAACTGAAATGTATAGAAAAAAGGTGCAAGTGGGACTGGATGATCTCAAACAATTCATCAGAATTGAAGATGAGAACAGAGTTAGAAATAACTTAGAAATGATCAAACAATATCAGTCGGCTGCTAACACAATCACACATTCCAAGAAATTTTCTAGGAGATCCAAGTCAGCCAAAAATGAACCCCCCAAGTTGGAGGCCAAAAAGACAATTTCTAAGAAGAAAAGAGACAAGTGCCACAACTGTGGGAGATGGGGTCATTTCATTGCAGAATGTAGGGCTCCTTTAAAAACTAAATCTAACACACCAAATAAAGAAACAAATATGATAGTACAGAATATTGAGCATCAGAATATTATTGCTATGATCGAAAAAAGTAGAAAAGCCATTACTTCTTCAGAATGGTGGTTAGATACAGGAGCCACACGCCACTTTTGTAAGAACAAAATGCAATTTGATGATGCTATTGAAGTTAATGAGACTATCGTTGTGGTTAGTGGAGACAAAAAAGTAGTGACTCATATTGGTATAACAAACATAGGGCTCTTTTTAGATAAAATTCTAACTATAAAAAATGTTAAAGTAGTTCCATCTATCTTAAAAAATTTAATTTCTATCAGTTTTTAGATATCGCTGGCATAAACAATTTAATTTCTAATGGTACAGTAACTTTATCTGTTAATTCTTGTTATTTTGGATGTGCTTATTTGATAGGTGGTATTGATAGACTGAGTTTAGCAAATGAAATAGTTAGTCATGTTAGTTCAAATTTAATTGATCCAAAAATATTGCATAATCAATTAGGACATGTGAACTATAAGAAAATGGTAAACTAGCTAAAACTCATAATATACCATTAGATATTTCGATCAAATTTAACAGATGTGAAGTGTGTGCTCAAACTAAAATTACTAGAAAATATTTTCAGTCAGTCTCTAGGAGTACACAACTTCTTGAACTAATACATTCTGACTTATGTGATTTTAAAAAGCTTCATAACTAGAGGAGGTCAAAAGTATTTGGTAATATTTATAGACGATTTTTCTAGATTTTGTCATATTTATCTGTTAAAATCTAAAGATGAAGTATTTGATAAATTTAAAATTTTCAATAATCATGTTAAAAATCAATTAAACTTGAAAATTAAAAGACTTAGGAGTGACAGAGTAGGAGAATACAAATTGACAGAGTTTAAGGAATTTTGTAACTCTCATGGCATAATACTTGAAACTACTACTCCTTACTCACCTCAATCTAATGGTATAGCTGAATATAAGAATAATACGTTAATTGAAATATTAAATTCTATGTTATTGACAGCTGGCAGACCTTCTTGTTATTGGGGAGAAGCAACTTTGACTGCATGTCACATCCTGAATAGAGTGCCACATTCTAAGACAAATTCAATACCTTATGAATTATGGCATAAATATCCTTGTAGATGTGATACTCTAAAGACTTGGAGCTGTATCGCTTATGTTAGGAGACCAGACCCTAGGAGAGCAAAGGTAGGACCTAGGACCAACACATGTGTATACCTAGATAGTGCAGAAGATAGTGCAACTGATTGGTTTTTGGATCTATCTACCAATGTGGTTATAGAATCTAGGGATGCAGTATTTTTTGAGGATAAATTTCTAAAAAATAAAGGATTGACTTTACCTGGCACTATAGAAATTAATTCAGAACCTTTAATAGAACACCTAATTCCTCTAACACTCCTCAAATTAATGAATTACTACCTTTAAGAGTATCTACAAGAGAGAGAGTTCCCAAAATATTTGGTCAAGATTTTGTCACTTAACATTTAGAAGACGATCCATCTACTTATAAAGAAATGATGATTTCTAGAGACTCCTTGTTATGGGCAGAAGCCATTGATGATGAAAAGAGTACTCTATTACAAAATCAAACTTGACAACTTGTCGATTTGCCAAAAGGGGCTAAGACTATAGCTTGTAAGTGGTTTTTGAAGAAGAAACTAAATCCTGACGGATCAATAGCACGGCATAAAGTATGTTTAGTAGCTAAGGGATATACTCAAGTCTATGTCATAGATTATTTTGATGTATACTCACCGGTCTGTCATTTGACTACTATTAGAATTTTTCTTACATTAGCATCTATTAAACACTATGTTGTGCATCAAATGGATGTAAAGACAGCTTTCCTGAATGAAGATCTAATAGAGAAAATCTACATGAACAAACTTGAAGGGTTTGTCATGAAAGATTTAAAGAACAAAGTTTGTAAATTAAAAAAATCTTTGTATGGTCTAAAACAAGCTCCTAAATTGTGGCATAAAAAATTCAACAAAGTTGTAACGAGCTTAAGATTTAAATCTAATTGTTCTGATAAATGCCTTTACTTCCATTCTATGTCGAATAAAGTTGCGATTATTTGCTTGTATGTGGATGATATGTTGATACTTGGTACAGATCTTTCTACTGTAAATGAAGTAAAAGGTAAATTAACTAAAACCTTTAACATGTCAGATCTTGGTGTAGTAGGCACCATTCTTGGAATGAAAGTAAGTTTTTGAGAGTAAGGTATCACCCTTAGCTAAGCTTATTACATTGATAAACTACTTTCTAAATGGGATATAGTGAGTGCAAAGTGGCTGAGACACCATATGACCCTACTAAAAGACTAAGCCCTAATGAACGAGCTAGTGTGAATTAGTTGGATTATTCCAAACTGATTGGTAGTCTCATGTATGCAATGACTTGCACTAGACCAGACATAGCCTTTACAGTTGGCATGCTGAGTCGTTTCACTTGTAATCCTAGTCAAGAGCATTGGAATGCCTTAACGAGGCTAATGAGATATATTAAGGGTATTCTAAATTATACTCTATGCTATAATGGTCATCCTCCTATCTTGGAAGGTTTTTCTGATACATCATGGTACTTAGAATTTGGAGACAGTAAATTTACTAGTGGTTATGTTTTTACACTAGGTGGAGCAGCTGTGGCATGGAAATCCAAAAGCCATACTTATATTGCTTTGTCGTCTATGGAATCAGAACTATCAGCTCTAGCTTCGGCAGGAGGAGAAACATAATGGATAAGAGATCTGAGCCTGGATATTCCATTGACTTGTCTAAAGATTAATTCTTTAAGTTTATTCTGTGATAATTAAGCTGTAGTTTCAATAGTGAAAAACTCACTCTTTAATGGTAAGAGGAGGCATATTAGGCTGAGATATGCAATGCTGAATTATCTTATAGAACAAGGTATTATCACTTTGGTTGATGTGCGATCGAAGGATAATATTATAGATGCACTCACAAAAGGTTTGAACAAAGATCCAATATTCAAAGTTGTGGGGGAAATAGGATTAAAAGCTATATGAGACAGGTATTAACCTACTTCTGTGTTATTTGAATTTTCGAATCTCCTTTTGGTGATTAAGATAAGTACTTGATAATGTTTTGATGCTTACAGTTGTTAATATATCATTCTACATTTGATGATATGTCCTTTTGGGTGAATTATCTCATCCCACATTTGATGAGATAATTTATCTCCATTTGGATGTTCTGTCCTGAGTGGTTGTATCATTCCATACTTGATGATACAGTTTAACTAGATTTGAACTTGGCAGCTATAATATTCCATATAAAAATATGAAATGGTTCTTTTGGAAAAGAAACTGTTTAGGTTTTGTTCTTATAAAGAAACTTGACATTGATGCTTATTGGTTTTGACATTGATGCATACTGTTATTGACATTAATGTAATGTTGGTATTGATGCTTAATTGACATTAACATATCCTTATTTTCAATCATTGTGGTATAGTGTTAAGTTCTTTTGGATAAACTAGACACTTTAAAGTGTTATACAAATGATTGGATTCATATGAAATTCATATTTGGTAACTTACAGGAAATAACGAAAATGAAGGAGTAGAGCTGAACTGGACTTCTGATGAGGATGATCTATTTGATGAATAATTTCTTTATAGCTTTGGACTGTGGGAGACTATTATATTTTCTTTCAGTTGAATAAATAGTTCACTTGCAAGTGAAAATGCCTATTTTGATTAAGTTTAGTTAAATTCTAAAACTCTATGTTGGTATACTTATTAGTCAAATATATTTAATTTCTTTGCTTTAGTTTAGTTTGTTTTTAAAATTGATAGTATGCTTAAAAAATTCATATTTTGAAATAATGAATCTTTTTATGATATGATGATTTAATATTTTATTTTAAATATTATATTATTTATCTATTGAAAAGTGTTATATGTAAAATATATGAAGAGATTATTAGATATATTAAATAATTCTAATATATATTTTAATGTAAGTCATAATAGATAATGCACCTTTGTAGTGGGTCTAATGAGTAATAATTTATTAACTGATTTAACTATAGTGTAATCCTATATATATGCTAGTTAGGGGTATCGTGTTAAATATTTCAAATTAAATATTTAGAATATAATATTTCAATTAATCGTATATTGCTAATATAAAATCCTAACATGCAGATAACTTTTCACTTGGGAAGTTATTATCTTACAGTAACTGCCTTTTGGCAGTTATCTAAGAAGATAATTCATGGGTCGGATTCTCATCATGGACGAATCCCACTCGAATATCCAACTTTTGCAATCTGCAGATAGATTGCGACAACCAAGCGGTGGTACAAATCCTTAAGTAAGAAGAGAAGGTCATCAACTCAAACGCTGCTATTATTAGAGATATAAAGAATTTATTGTACAGAAATTGCAATGTGGTGCTGTCTCATAAGTTCAGAGAAGAAAATTTTAGTATTCACTGACTAGTTCATATGGGTAGCAAGTTAAGCATGAAAAATTATGCATTTGATGAATCATCTAAAGGTATTTTAAGTCTTAGTTTTTATGATATTTGTGGAGTGTTTTAACTAAAATTGTATAATGTAGTTTTTGTATTTTCTTTTCAAAAAAAAAATTATTTTAAAAAATATTTAATTTTAATTTACGTATAAATCGATATGAAAATGCTTTAACTGATTAAAAAAAAAAAAAAAAGCCACCAACAGCAAAAATCTTCAAGAAAGTAGGATCTATTTAGTGATTTATGATATATAAAATGTTGAATTATAATCATGAGTTGGGGACACTATTTTTGACTAATAAATACTATATAAAAACTAGAAGATAACAAATGTCAGTATGGAAGGTGACATCTGCAGTGCTAAAATATTGGAATTTATTGAATTATTTTTCAACAACATTATTATTATATTGTCCCTATATAACATCCTTCTCTACTCAATCTTAGGTTATAAACAAATCATGTATTCATTTTCAAAGGGCAACCTCAGAATAATTTTTCAAGGATATAACATATTTAATTTGTTGCATTGGAATTTAATTTTTATTTAAACAATAAGAAATAATAGAATTCATTCATTAATAAGTGTTTCTTTGAATAAATGATTAAAGTCAATAATTAATATTTATTTTTAATTTATAAATTTAAGCAATTTAAATTCTTTATTTTATTATGTATCTATTTTTTATTCTATATAATTTTTTATATAAAAATAAAAAATAAAAAATATAATGAAATAAAGGATGTAATTGAAATTTAGGATACATATAATAAATAGTATAATGCATACAGTATGTAATTATAAATAGGATGTTAATGAGCTAAAGACTAAACATCATGTATTAACATAATTATAATTATAAATAATGAGCTCATTAACATATAGTCTTCTAGTAAGGGTGATTATTGTTAGAATTCAAACATAGAAAATTGAGTAGACTATCTCCTTTTTATAATGAAAAAAATAATTTTGTTTACTCACCGGTGCAAGATGCAATCGCGAGCATAATTTTTTTTAATTCTAAAATCTAAAACTTCAATATTTGTTTCAGTTTTTCACCAATATAATTTTTATGGCACATAAATATAGGATATAAATCTGTAGTTACTGTAATTTTAAATAAAACTCCTTGTATCGACATATGAATATAAAAAATATCAAATGTGACCACTATTTTTTTCAACTGAATTCTCTCAATTATAATTAAACTCTTTTTTTTAAAAAATATTTTATAGAATTGTATCGTTCTTAATTTTCCGATAACACTTTAAGATAGTTAATATTTAATTCTATCATGAAATCTAGCCAATAGTCATAGGGATAATAATTTTGAAAACTATAATTCTCAAGGGTCTCACATTATCAAAAGTTGAGATCATTAATTTTTGTTATATTTTTTAGTTGTAAATTTACATATATGGTATGAAACACATGTCATAGTATTTTTTCTTTCCCATTAAGCGTATGTCTACCAAATATAATTTACTTTATAAATATTATGTAGATGATTATTTAGATATACTCAATATCTAACTTGAATTCATTCATATACTCTTTTCAATTAAGAACTCGCATCTAGCAACTTAAACAGTTTTAGATATAATTATAAATAATTAGCCACATTAATATCACTAGCATGATATATAAATCTCATTTCTTAAAATCAAATATCTATTTAATTTTAAGCACGAGCTTTCTCAATTCTCTCTCAGACAATCTGCTTAAAATTCATCTCTTCTTTATTCATTTCATAAATAAATAAAGGATTATCTATAAAAGAAGATTAATATGATTTTCTGTGTGACATGCTTTTCATAATTCAGTAACAGTAAATGTATTAAAAATATCTATATTTGTGTATGCTCAAAACAAATATCATGTTTTAATATTAATAAAAATCATTTGCACATTGTTGGCAAATAAATACATAACTTAATACGTTAACATTAACCAATTCCTAAGACTTTGTATGTCAAATGAATACATCTCTAGGAACAAGTCTGAGTAAATATATATTTTATGTTCACCTTTATGCATGCAACCATGTCTCTCTCAAAATTATATTTTGTGTCTATATGTTTAGTCTTGCAATAGAATTTTGAGTCTTTGGTGTAAGCTATTGCTGCTTGATCATCATAGTTTACTACATTGAATTACTTGTAGCACTAACACCTAAATATTTTAAAATCTCTTTAGTCAGATCTTCTCTTTTACTGCAGCTGAAAATGCTACAAATTCAACTTACATTGTGGATAAGGTTATACAGGATTGTTTATTGCTACTTCAAGATATGGATCCATTGTTAAGTAAGAAAATAAATCCAAAAGTGAATTTTCTCTCATCCACATCTCCAACCCAATCAACATCGGCATAGCCTCTCAATTGCATATCTCCACTTTGATAACACAATGAATAATCCGCAATGCCTTTCAAATATCTCAATATTATTTTAATTAATTTTCACTGTGCTAAGCTTGAGTTGGATTGATATCTGCTTACCATCCCAATAATAAAACAAATATTAGGTCTCATACACATCATTGCATATATGAGACTTTCAACTACGTTTGCATAAGAATCTTTTCCATTTTTCTTGTCCTTCTGGAGTATTAAGACATAATCACCGGCTCATGCCTTTGCCTTTGGCAATTGAAGTATGCATGAGTTTGCAATCATTCATATTAAACCGTTCAAGAACGTTTATAATGTATGTCTCTTGAAAGAGAGAAAATAATATTCTTGTACGATTTCTTGAAATCTTAACTCCAAGAATGTATGCCACTTCACTCATATCCTTCATTTCAAAGTTGGACGATAATTGTCCTTTGATATGATTCAGATACTCTTTGTCATTTTCAACTATTAGTATGTCATTAACATATAATGACATAATGACGAACTTGTCTTTTAACCTTTTAGTATACACATAATGCTTTTCATTTATCATAATGAAATCATTCGACATAATTGCATTATGAAAGTGAATATACTACTGTCTCGAAGACTACTTAAGGCCACAGGTTGACCTTATCAATTTGTAGATGTTTTGTTCCTAGCCTTCTTTTATGAAACCTACAGGTAGTTCCATATAGATCTCATCATTTAATTCTCCATTGAGAAATATAGTTTTTACATCCATTTGATGTAATTCAAGCCTAAGAGGGCTAACAATACAATATTATAGTATTTAATCATCTAGTTATACACAGTATCATGGAGTTCTAAGAGTTGACACTTATGACCTTTAGAGAATAAAATTCTACCTCGATATACTTGACATCCCAAGTCGAAAAAGTCCACCAAATTTCTCCCACTCAGATGAATTGATCAATTTGATTATTGGTCCATGATCTTAAATAAGGAAAATACATGATTTAAATCACCCTACTTAGGAAAATCATTCTCTAAGAATATGACATCTCGTGATTCAAATTCAATTTACTCATACTATTTTGCTCCTCTATGAAAATATATCCTTTTGACAGTTCGAAATATCTCACAAAGATACTTCTTACCCCTTATTCCTAATTTCACATATTTGTAAGAGGAAACATGAACATAGGCAACATATCTTCAAGATTATAGGATGATTTAAGTTGAGTGTCTAACCTGTTTATAACTTAGATGGAGTAGAAGTGACTGATTTAGAGGGCACATGATTAAATATATAAGTGGTTGTCAATAATTTATCACTCTAATTAGTAAATTGTAAATTTGCTTAAGCCATCATAAACCTAATCATTTTAATGAGAGTTTTATTCCTTCTTTGAGTAACATCATTTTGTTGCGGAGTTCATGAAATAGTAAATTGATGTTCTATTCCTTTTTCATCAAACAATTGTCTAAACTAATCATACAAATATTCACGACTCTGATTGATCCTTAGTGCTTTGATTTTCTTGTCTAACTAATTTTCAACTAAGTTGATATAACTCTTAAAGTAAGTTACAACTTCAGATTTATATGAAATCAAATAGATATAATCAAAACATGTATATTCATGTATAAAAGTGATGAAATAATAGGTCTTATGCCTAGCCCTTACATTCATCGAACCACAAATGTCTAAATGGACTAATTGCAATGGAATGGAATGGTATAGTTTTAGTTATATTTACCCTTTGATGATTTTGATGATGGATTATGAAAAATCTTTGATTAATTTAACATGATTATGTTCAAATCTAATGTTTGTCCCTTAAAGAAATCTTGTGCAAATTTATTGTGTCTCTTTTAAATTGTTCATTACAGGATCAATAAGAATGCTAGTTAAGGAAGAATGAAGCAAAATGCATCTGAGACACATAAGTGATTTTCAAACCCATTATCAATTGTAATGCCCTTAACCAATCTGAAACACCTGTTATGGAACACTAACAACCATTTCAGAAGAAAGGTTCAAAATGCATTTGAGACATAGAAGTGATTTTCAAGCCCATTATAAATGTAATGCTCTTTACCATTTGGGAATGCCCGTTACGGTGTCATAATGACCGTTATAGGAGAATAAAACATATTTGCATGGAAGACACATAAAGCAAAGTGATCAACAGTTACACATCTTTAAGCCCGTAATAACTATATATGTAATGACTGATACGATATAATAACGCCTATTATGGGTGTTTGGGTTGTCAGATCGGGCGTAGCTATTAGAATTTATAGTTGTTGGAAGCCAATTTCAAAGTTTGATTTGTATTAAATGCACCTTAAACAATCATAATTTATTACAAAGGGTTGAAGACTACAAATAAAAGATTATTTGAAGATAACAACTTTTCAAAGGCTCCAAAGCAACTATTCGATTGATCTTATAAATATTTCTCATTCTCTAAGTATTTGAATAATTTGTGCTTACAACTTGTATCTTTGTGTTCATTCTAGCTTGTACTAGTATTAGCTATTTGTACTTAAACTTGCATTCTTAAAATAGCATTGTGAAGTCTTAAGATAGACTTAAAAAACTTTAGTTAGATTTAAAATCCAGGTGAAATTATTGTATCAAGTTGGGTTGTGAATCATTGGATAGTGGAACCTCAATATCAGATTAATATTGAGAGAAGTGGATATAGGAGAGAGTTTAATTCCAAATCGCTATAAAATTAGCTAAGCAATCTCTATCTCCATCTCAATCTTTTTTATTGTTTTACTTATATTTATTTTGGTTTATATTGCATTCAAGATAAACATTGCATAAAATTCAATATATTTCAAATCACCCACTTTAGGAATATTGCCATAGTGGGATAATAATTGGTATCATATATTATGCTATATTTGAAATAAAATTTCATGATTTTTAGAGCTTATGATTTATTTTTATGGTAGGAACTTCCACTTCTACTTCCATTTTCAATGAAGGACAATGCCCAACAAGACCATAATTATTTTATGGAGTCAACTACAACCAATAGAAAGTTAGAATGAGAGTTCACATATATTACAAAGGATGTGAGCTTTGGGAAGTTATAGAAAAAGGACCATATGTCATATGGTGGAGAATTTTTTTACTCTAAAAGAATATTCAACTTATACAGTCGAAGATAAAAGAAAAATAGCAAATAATTTCAAGGCTATGGATATTTTATTTTATTCTCTTGATACCATCGAATTTAATCAAGTGTCGGCTTGTGACTTGGCAAAAGAAATTAGGGATAAGCTAAAAGTGACTCATGAAGACATAAAGCAAGCTATTTCACTGTGAAGAAAGATGAAATCATTAGTGAAATGTATAAAAGGTTTATTACTATAGTGAATGATTTGAAAGGGCTTGACAAAGTGTTTATTCAAAAAGAGCTCATTACAAAGCTTTTGAGATCTTTACCTGTAATGTTTGATGCCAATATTGATGCTATTGAAGAGTCAAAGATCTTAAGCTCCTTAACTCTTGAAGATTTAATTATAAATCTTATGACTTTGGAGTTAAAGCTTAATAGTAGAGAAGCTACAAGAGAAAAGGAAGAAGAAAAGTCTTCCAACAAGGTAAAAGGAATTGCCTTGAAAGCAATTTTTAAGAAAAATAATGAATCTTCTAGTGAAGAAGGAAAACATGATGAAATTACTCTTCTCACAGGAAAATTTGGAAAATTCTTATTAAGGATAGATTCATAAGAAGAAATTTTAGAGAAAAGAAGAAGATAGATGACAAAAAGAATGAAATCATTTGCTTCGAATGTAAGAAGCTCAGATAAATAAAGATGGATTGTCCAAATGTCAAATACAAGAAAAAGAATGAAAATAAAGAAAAGAGATTTAGAAAGAAAAACAAAACTTATGCGGCTTGGAGTGGAAGTGATACTTCAAGTGATGATGATTTTTCAAAGAAGAAGAATAAGAAAAAAAAGATCAATCTTTGTCTCATGGCATTGAAGAATGAAAAAATAATAGATGAAGATCTTCTTAAGGTAAGTTCTAAACCTTATACTCTCTTTAAATTAGAATGTGCATTTAATGAATTGATTAAAATTTTTTTAAGCATTTCAAAATAAAATAAAGTTTTGAAGAAAAATTTGTGCAAATTGAAAATTAACCTTGAAGAGAATTTATCAAAAGAAAATTCAAATGTTGATATTAAAAAAAGAATTGATCTCAACTTAAATTACAAATTTAAAGAATGACTATTCAAACCTCTTGTGTGAAAATGAAAAGGTTAAGAGTGATCTTAAATGTTCAAATGAGCTTCAAAACAAGTTTACTCATGGAAGCAAAACTCTTGAATATATCATAATTTCACAAAAAGGTCACACAAACTTAAAAGTAAAGAAAGCTAACACTTTCTTTAAAAAGAAAATTATGAATCCTAAAAGAATGATTAAATATAATTATTGTAAATATTTTGGTCATTATATACAAAGATGTCCTATTAAATATAAGAGACCTTATTTCATCAAAAGATTATGGATTCTAAAAGAATCAATTTCAATTGATGAGAATGTAAGGATTCTCAAATATGTTAAATGTATGGATCCAAAGGAATATGGGTACCAAACAAAAGGATGAATTATATTATTTTTTGTAGGTTCAAAGGAAAGAAGAACAATTAGATTATGGGTAGCGGTTGCTCCAAGCACATGATCAGAGACAAATCCAAATTTATGGAGCTCAAAAATCAAAAGCAAAAATGTGAGCTTTGGTGACAACTCCAAAGGCAAAGTAATTGGCATAGGCTCAATTGAAACGGTGATGTATCCATTTTCAAAGTTCTCTTTTTTGATAAACTTAAATATAATTTGCTTAGCATTAGTCAATTATGTGATGTTGGTTATAGAGTCATCTTTGAATCATTTTCTTATGAAGTGATAGACATCAAAACCAATAAGATTGCTTTCATAGGCCATTGCCAAGGAAACATTTATATTATGGACCTAAATAATGTATCAAATAAAAATCTTTATTTATTTGCATCAAAAGACGAAGATCCATCCTTATGCCATAGGAAACTTGGCCATATTAATATGGATTTAATTTCAAAACTTTCTAAAATAGATTTGGTAAATGGTTTGCCTAAGCTAATTTTCAAAAATGAAAATATTTATGATGTATGTGCTAAAGGCAAACATTCTAAAAGTTCTTCTAAATCTAAAAATGTTATTTCAACTTTTGGACCTTTTTAACTTTTACATATTGAATTTTTTAGTCCAACTAGAACTGCAAGCCTTAGTGGAAAGCATTATTGTCTTGTTATAGTTGATGACTTATTCAAGAGTTACATGTGTATTATTTCTTACTCATAAATAAAAATGGATATGTTATTTCTAGTATTTGAAGTGATCATGGAAAAGAATTTGAAACTTTTGATTTTGAAATGTATTTCCAAGAGCATGGCATAACTCATAATTTTTTGACACCTAAAACTCCTAAACAAAATGGTGTTGTTGAAAGGAAAATGTCACACCCCAAAACCAAAAGTGTGATGGTCCTAGAGAAAAGGGTAGGCTTAAGGCCACCATAAACCCATAGAACCCAAACCTGTATCAACAATCATCAATAATATTCTATAACTATGCAATATACTTCAATATATAGATAATCCATCAATACAATATCACTTATTTCTTATCGATCAAAAGACAAAATACTATCATCAATATGGAACAAGGATTACCAATATGCTCAATCTTATCTCAATCTAATACAATTCAATCTACGGAGACACTATGATTAGTATTCCAAATTAATACAAAACATCAAATGATTATCGAATCAATACATTAGCTTCTTAGAGAGAGAAAATAATCAAAAAGCTCTGTATATCCTATCAACAGGTTCTCTAGCATCTGAAATCCACAATAGAAAGTAAAAGAATGAGTCGAAAACTCAATAAGTTATGAGAGATACAATAATACTTAGGGTTTTACATTAATTGATAAAAAATATATCGAATTCAATATATATATATATATATATATATATATATATATATATATATATATATATATATATA
>CANXYC010140242.1:0-38967 GCA_948193065.1 Aleurites moluccanus
GTCTCTCAACCGAGATTTTAATCTTCTTGTTTAGTCAATTATTTTTTTACCTTGATTCCTCTTTCTTTAAGAACTTCTCCATAACTATCACTTAACTCCCAATTGATGTGTCTTCACCCTTTATCACTTTCTCAAAATAAAGGGGCTGGGCTCCCTCCTGGTATGGGCGGTGACGCTAAACGGCAACCGGACGGCGGTAGATCGGAAAAATTTGGTTTCTCTCTCCTCTCTCTCTCTCTCTCTCTCTCTCTCTTTCTCTTATTCTTTTCTGCTGCTGCTGCTGGGAAAATGCTTCTTGCAGAAGCACGGGTCTGATTGGTTATTTTAAACCAATCAGATCCCTGTGCTTTATTTATTTTTTTTTAACAGATATTACAGATATTTATTATTTAATTTTTTATAAAATTTATGTTGTTAAAAATATCAATTTAAATAATTTTAACAAATTAATATTGTAATATATGGGAGAAATAAAACTTAAGTCATAACTACACATAATATTTTTAATAAAAGGATCATATGTATTGTGTCCGTATTACTTATTTAATAAATAGGTTACGTTCGAGTTGAAGATTTTGATATGATTAAATAATGATGTCGTGATTGTATTAATTCACTCATTAAAATACTCATATTTCAGCGCGACATGAATACAACACGATAAGATGAATTGTCATCCCTAAATTTAATTTAAAATATTTGCCTAAAAGGTGTCAAAAGAATTATAGTTTTATAGTTATGAATTGAAATGTTAATTTATTAACAAATTTGAGGTTTTAACAGTTGATTTGAAATAAATGAATTTCATAGTTTAAAAAAAAATTATGTTTGAAATATTAAAAATCTATTATATAAATTTAATTTTTTGAAATTAAACATAATTAAATTAAATTCGATTAAAATAGCTGAAAATTTTGAATAAATTTTACAAAACTAACAAAATAATATATGGATAAAAATATTCTTTCTTTATCTTTTTTTTCTTCCTCTTCCTTCCTTTTTCTCTCCCTCTTTCTTCTCTTTTCTATTTTCTAGTTCTCACCTTTTTCTCCTCTCACTATACACACTCTCTCTAACATTTTTCTCTCTTTATTTTTTTTACTTATTTTTTTCTAACTAATTTTTATTTTATAAATATAAAATATAATTATTGTTTAGTTGTTTTATTTTTTAATTATATTTATTATATTGATGGAATTTAAGAAATAAAAAATAATAATTCAATTATAGATTTGTTTCAAATATAAAAATATAAAACTCAATTGAATTTCATATTTTAAATTATTTCATTTCAAATATGAATTTTTTTTTAAATAAATTTCACATTTATAACTCATTTATATCTAATTTGTTTCAAACTAGCAGTAAGTTATTTAATTCTTTCATTTAATTTTATCGTTAAAAGCTTGTGAAAAAAAATTAAAATATCTCTCATTTACCCTTAAATTTTTTATCTCACCCATCAAATTTTCTTTTTCTTTTTCTTTTTTTTTTTTTTTTAAATTGAAGAATATATACATCAATAGAATCTTCAATTTTTCGACTCCAAAGCCAAATTCCCTCTCCATTTCTTTAAACAATATTTACAGTGAGAGATGGAACCAAAAGCCAAGAAAATAGACTCCACCATTGAAAAATATAGCAATTTAAAGAGCCCCTGGCCAACTTAACTTCACTAGCTCTGACAGAGACACCCAACATCCCTGCCTGATTCCACTCTCCAACATCACCCTGCGATTTGACCTTCCTAATTGTTGGAAAAAATATTCTACATTGAATATTGATAAAATAAATAAAGAATTTATAATTGAGCAAGTGTTGGACTTAGCACAAGCCAATTGGTTTTGTGCAAGTAGATTCAAATACTTGCTCATTTATAAGTCCACTTATGTATGGGTCCATGAATTTTAATATGGTATCAGAGTCTCATACCCAAACGGGTTAAATCCTGGGAACTATGTCCGAGCCCCCCGTTATTGTTGTTGGACTGTTGATGATGCCAGTCCGGGTCGAAACTGAAGAAGAAATATCAGCCGGTCCATTTGTGAGCAAGTGTCAACCGGCTTGTTGATATTAGGCCATGGGCCAAAGCTCGGTTGCACTTGAGGGGGTGTGTTAGGAAAAATATCCCATATCGAATATTGATAAAATAAATAAAGAACTTATAATTGAGTCCAACACTTACTCAATTATAAGTTCATTTATGTATGGGTTCATGAACTTTAATGCTAATCTCATCCACTCAGTCCGGTGCCAGTCTTATAATCTTTAGTCCATTGCGAGAGTTAGTGGCGGACGAAAGGAAGATAACCGTTTGGCAATGGCATCGGTGGTAATAACCTAGGAGAGAAGCAAAAGCTAGAAGAGACAGAGCAATGGTGGCTTACATATTTGAGATGGGTCACAATTTTCTTGAGCCTTGGAATAGTGGTCGATGTTATGCATAAATTGGCGGTACAGGGGAGAGTGACGATGTTGTTTTGAGGTATATTGTTGGTGAATTGCAAGTCCATGGTTTCTAGTGCTGCAATTTTCTTGGGTTTTCGCCTGCGTTTTCTGGATTTGTCATCCATTTTTTTTCTTTACAGTATGTTTTTAGTGATTGTTGCGTGTAATTGTTTCCTATTCTCCATGAATCAAAAGAAAATTTGTGCAAGGATTTCTGTATGTCATTACATTTTTCATTTTTGTCTAAGATTTAATGATCTTATATATAATCTTAAACTAATTTATGCATAGATTTCTAGAATTTTTGTTAATTAATGAAAATTTTCTATGAATTTAGGGGACTTGCTGCCTATTATACTAAATAAAGTATGACTTTTTATGTTTTTGAAGTATGAATTTGGCAAAACTTTGTGAAGTGTAATTTAAGTATAAAAATTATTTTCTTTTATTTTTAAGTTTATTTTTTAAAATTTTAAGGAATAAATGTAAAAAAATGAATGAAATATCTAAATATTCCAAGAAATAAATAATAATAAGTTTTTCAAAATATAAGAATTCATTTATATTTAAGGTTAAATTCAGAGATTAATTTGTAAATTATCTAATTTATTATTATTCTATACTTAAGAAATATATTCCCTCCGTCTAAAAAATAAATATTATAATTTTTTTTTATATGTTTCAATTTAATTATCACATTTTTTAATTTAAATAATATTTTATCTTAATATTTTAATAATATTTTTATATATTTGATTTTATATAATTAATGTAAACTTGAAAAAATAGAAATATTTATTATCTTTAAAAAATTAAGAGATGATTATTATATTTAATTATGAGAGATATTAAAATAATAAAAGAGATAGTTGTACTTAATTAGGAGAAAGTGAATATTAAAAAAAATTTTAAAAATTTCTTAATATTTATAAATTTTATAATTAGAAAATTTATTTTGGGACAAAAAAAAGTATATAATTTTAATTTTAGAAATAGATATAATTTTAATAAAAATTCAAACTATTAAAAAAGAATATAAAAAGAAAATTCTCCTTCATCTCAGTAATAGCACTTTGGTTTCAATTTCTTCTTCTTCATTATTTATTTATAGAATTATGGTTTCAATTTCAAAATGACCAAATGTGAAGTAACCCTTAATTGAAAAAAAGAAAAAGAAAAAAGAAACAAGCCTAAACGCACCGTTTCATCCCACTCGTAGGGAAAACGACTTCGTAGAGTCAATGGACCATCGGGGTTTTTGCCGGTAGCAAAGAGCAAAAAAGAACCAATTGGGGAAGGGGAAAAGGCGAGAGTAGCAGAAGAGAAAGAAAGTGGGCAGCTAAATATGGCGACGAGAACTTCAAAATCAAAGAAAACTCGCTCTTCTTCATCTTCCTCTGCCTCTTCTATCGTCGTCGGAAAATTCTCCAACGGGTAAACGATACCACCTCTTTGCTTTTCCCTATTCATGCTTAATATTTATTGGCATTTTTCTTATTTTCTTTTTGTCTTTTGCATTTGTTTTGTTGGCGCTTACGTTTATTTTCAGTTGCCAAAAAAATCCAGAAAGGAAATCAGAGAATAAGATAAATTAGAAGAAACTGTCGCTATTTTGGGTTTTTTGCTGTGTTGGGATTGCATTGCTTTTGAAATCACACCCTTACTATGAGAAATTGTTGTTATATGCTTAGTTGGGTGTAGATTTTGCTTCTCTTTTTTCGGTCTGTTGTTGGGTTCACTGGATTAAGTTGTTAATTAGATAGATTTTCACATTTTGGTTTCATCATAGATTTTCACATTTTGGTTTCATCTTGGCAGTGATAAAGAGAAGAGACTAAAGCCAAAAAGGATTCCAAAGAAGAAAAATGTGAAACTTGACGCTAAAAAACCCAAGAAGCCCCCAACTGCTTTCTTCTTCTTCCTGTATGTGAGTTCTTCCCTCCTATTCTTGTTATCTGTTACTTGTATTCTCATAGTTTACTTATTAAATTGTAATTTATATTAGTTGTTGGCCACTAACCAACTAATTGAGAAGGTTAACTGGCTAGTTTGTCCAATTAGTGGCGCAAGTTGCCTTGAAATGGTTTGTTCTTGAAATTTTACATTGTGTTTGTGGGATTATTTAGTAGTTAATGCTCGATATTCATGGTGATTCCGTTGATATTGTACGATATTAGCTGCATACAAAACGCCAAGTAAACTAGAACTTTATGATTTACTTCTTCAATGGAACAATACAATCTCTGCCCTGATTTTTACTTCTTGAAGAAATAATATCTTATTGTTATCAAAGTTACTGCTCTATAATACACATGGTATAGGTCCCATGGCTATAGCCGCACTTTTGTTTTACTGTGCGTCTTATACATTTGTGTGGATATGGGTGTCTGGTGAGGAAATTTAGGTACAAGGAGCTTAGATGGTGTCTTTGATGTAAAATAGGACCAAGGAATTCTGTATTTTGAATTATTCTGCTTTTGGACATATGTAATCTTCCATCACAATGATGCCTATATCTGTGAACATCCCTTTTGTGTTTTATTTTGAAGTTTCTATTATTAAATATTTTTCATTAGATGAGTTGAGGGATTAAACGGAACTTAGTCAAGTGGGAAGCTCTTCAAGGATTCTTTAACTTGCCAAATATTTATGTTTAAACTTGCAATACTACAATTTTTGAATCAGGGGTGACATTATTAATATCTGTTTCATGGATAATATAACTTACATACTCCATTGGGACCATCACTTACTATGAAACTTAAATATTCCACCCCCACACCCAACATGAAAAAAAGAAAGAAAAAAAAAGGGACTGGCTTACTCCACTACTTAATCGATAGGATGAGTACAACTAACAGTCAGCAGCAGGCCAATGCTATTTCAACTTTCAAGTCACATAGACTATTGTCAAAATAAGCAGCAACATAAGAGGCTGGTATACAATAAATCACACAAGAATCTGTACTTTAATTATGAAGCAGGATTTGCTTGTGTTGGGAGACATTGAGGAAGTGAAGTAAATGCATTTACAATTGTTGTGCCTGTAACACTAGGCAAGCATAATTATGAAGATTTCCTATTTAAGCTTAGACATTGCACCTTTATTTACTGATATCTTGGATTTACCCGCAATCAGCATCTGAATTTTTTTCTAGTATGTTGACTTTTTCTTAATCTTCATCTTTTACATACATCAATCCGACAACCATAAAGTGGAAATATAGTTTGTGACTTGTGACACTTGGGAAGTGCAGGAAACCATGCAGGCAACGAGGTTCTGTAAAAGATTATGTCTTATCTTTTGTGTTTGTGTCAATTGCTATTTTTATTAACATGTTATTTTACCTTGCTTAAACTAGGTAACTTTTCAGCATTATTAATTTATGGTATTCCCGCCACATTCATTAGCCAATTTCATCCTACTTCCATGTGATAACTTGGAGCTAATTTCGGCTTTGCCTTAGATCCTCTATTCCTATTTCCTATGCCTTTTGAATTATGCTTGTTATTGCTATTCTCAAGTGTGTAATCTGGAAAATCATCTTATTATGTAGTTCTTGCAAGTTCTAGGCAACTAGTTTGGTTTAATATATGTACAACTGCAAAAACTTTCTTTAGTTCTTCTCCCTCCTGCTAACTGAAATTTACTTTGATTCCGAAGGGAGGATTTTCGCAAGGAGTTCCAAGAGCAGAATCCAGATGTCAAATCAATGCGTGATGTATGTTTATTTGTTGAAGTAACACTTAGTTTAGTTTTTCTATTCTACTCCCTCGCTTTTTCTCATTCACATGTAAGTGAATTATGTAATATTTTCTCTTTCAGATTGGAAAGGCATGCGGTGAGAAGTGGAAAACAATGACATTTGAGGTTTGTGCATATTTGTTTATCATACTTTTCCCATATATATATATATATATATAAAGCTATTAGATTAGTTGTGATAGTTGTTTGTCCAAGTGGTATCAGGTAAGCATAACTTGAATTTTCTTATAATATGTGATATCATAAATATTTGGAGACTGGAGAGATATAGAGATATTGAAGGCTTTATTTTGTGTTTCAGCCGTATCTGTATTGCATCTTAATCTGCTTTTCATTGTCTGATATAAATGCAATGGTATTCGGTTTGACCAACTGCTAATTTTTTAACAATTTCACATGGAGATACTTAGAACACAATTACCAATCAAAATAACCATCTAAAATTTCTTTTCCATCTGCATCTCACAGTCATGGTGGAGGTGGCAATGCCATTGGTATCATCATCCCCCCTTCCTAAACACACAGACACCACGCAAAGGCTGCCTGCACTGGGGTCCATCTCCTGGGCAGCCTCCCTGCCTTATGTTTCAGAGTTGTAGGCTTTTGTAAAGTCAACCTTGTGCAACTTTAACGAATCCACCCTTGTGCAACTGATGTTTACAGTCACCTCTGTCATTGGACTCTGTCATTTTATAATCATCTAACGTTTCTTTTCCATCCATGATAGGAAAAAGTTAAATATTATGATATTGCCACAGAGAAAAGAGCCGAGTTTGATAAAGCCATGGCAGAATATGTCAAGAAAAAGGTGCATCTTATTCTTTGTACTGGCAAAGTGGCTATTTTTTTATGGCTATTTGTGACACAATTGTAATATGGTCAAGTGGCATTTGTTGCAGGAAAATGGTGAATATGATGAAATTGAGGATGACTCTGACTTTGATGAGTAAGGTTTCTAGGATAGTTGTATACTTGTATTGGATGATCATTGTTTCAGTAGGAGGACTTGCCTGGCAGCATGGGGACAGATTGTATATTAACCTATGAACCACTTTGATATTTGGATGTTTGTCTGTATGATTCTTGTGTAAATTTCTATTTGGCAATTGCAGAGCAAATTTGACAATTAATATGAATTAACATTAAGTAAATACAAAAGAGCATGGTATCTATGAGAATTATTACTGTTACCTAGTAGTTGGTAGGGGGAATTAATTCTTTCCTTTAGTTTTTTTTTATCTGCTCTCTCTCAACTCATCTTGTTGTTTTATTTCCTGTGGATATTTTTATTGGTAAATTCAGATGTTTAGCAAATAAAATGAATGAACAGGAATATATGCCGCCTCAATTGACAGGGCTGAGAGGGCAGTCATGCGCACAAGCCCTTGTTTTACGATACTGCTTGGTAAACAACTCAGATGTTGAAGGATTCTGGTTCCTAGAACTGCAACTGTTAGTGTAAATTTGGATTGGAAAAGTTTATTTCTTAGGATTTGACTCAGTTAGTATTTACATTTCTACTTTTTAAAAAATAAATATTTTAATATTTATATTTTAATTTCATTAATCTTTTAACCATTTCGTTCAATTTTTTTAAATATATACAAATAAATTAAAATATCCTTTATTTTTCTTTAAATTTTTTTTTCTTATTTTTCTTTAAATTTTCTTTTCTTTCCATAAAAATAAAATTCAACATAATAAAACACAACAAAAATTCATACCCATTAATAAAATTATATCAAAATCAATAAAACCCAAAGCGTATTATTCATGCAACATCCAGTACAGAAAGAAAAGAAAATGAAAATCTCAAAATTGAAAGAATTTCCCAAAAATAAAATTAAAATAGATAAGGAGAGCAGAATTAGAAGAGTAATGATATGCTATCTTCATTAAAGAAATAAAGTATAACTCACAATAACAAATAAAATAAAAAAAAACCACAAATTTGTTTCTAATTTGATGACCAAATGAAGAGAGATGAACAAATCCAATCCCATCCAACAAATTCACAGTGCTAATAAATCCAACCAATCCAACAAAATCCAACAAAACTAGAAGAGGTGTTGAAAATCCACAAAACAATCCTCTCCACCGAAAAAAATTAAGCACCTCCACTGAAGAAAATTAAACACCTTTGCCTGCGCTTGAGATTCTCGCGTTTGGGGCTTTGGAAGTTAGGTTGGATTTCCTCTTCAAAGTCGTCTTATTCTTCTCCTTTTTCTTCTTCTTCCTCATCGTCTTCTTCGTCAAGGTCATTGTTAGGGTTTTGTGGGATTGCAACTGTTATGGAAAGAGGTGAATAGGTAGGGAAAGAAACAGGGAGGAAAAGAAAGGAAATAGAGAAGCAATACTGAGAAATTAAAGAACCACCCATAGAGAGAGAGAATGGAACGATGGGTGGGTAGGGGAAAATGGAAAGGTGTGTGGGTTAGGGGTATTTTAGTAAGTAAATATATTTTATTTATTTTTTAATTTTTTAACAAAAAATGTAAAAAAAATTGGACAGAAGTATTAAAAGAACCATTGATAAAGTGTTGGATAATTTGTATTCGCGAATTATAAATCAAATTTTAATATAATCATATATATAAATTTTTTTATTATTAAAATTATTATATAAATTAAAAAATTATATTATAATTTTTATGTAAAAATTTAGACGAATTTACTAATCTGTTCGACAAATAATTTAATTATATATTTACTCATAAAAAAAATATCACATCAGCTAATTCGTAATTATTAAATTATAAATTAAATTTTAATATAATAACATATGTATTTTTTCATTATTATAATTATTAAATAAACTTGATAATTTTATTATAACTTTCATGTCTACTTAATTATTAGTTTGAAGTCAACTCAAAAATTCAAACATGAAAATTTTAATCAATTTATTAACTTTTAATTAAAATTGAAGTTAAAATTTATAACACACCAAAAATATAATCTAATATTAAAATATATATTCACGTAAGTAATATATTCAGATGTAATTTATCCTCTTAATACTAAAAGAAATTAGAATTCACAATTATATAAATAATATCAATTATAAAATCAAAATATTATTATTTGATTTTAATTTATTATAAATTAAATATTAAAAACATATTATGTCTCATTATTTTTTCTATAATAAAATAAGAATAAAATTTTTGAGTTATAATATTTGTATAATAAGACTAATATATTGATTGTTTGCTATTTTTTTTCTCATTATTTATTACTTTCAAATGTAAAACTTTTACATGTGATTTTTTATCACTTATTAATGAAAAATGTATTATTTAATAAAATTAAAATAAATTTTTAATTTTTAATTAATTTTTTTTATTTCATTAATGATTTTTTTTAATAAGTGCCCTTAAAAATTAAAAATTCATATAATATTAAATAAATAAATGAGTGAAAAATAGATATTTTGACTTATTATTTAGAATGATAGTGATTATAACGAAATACAACGCTATAAAAAAAAAAAAATTTCTCGTCCAATTCATTTGTATATTAATTTATTTATATTTTTTTAATATAATTATTTTATAATTATATTTTATCTGAAATAATCAATTATTAATAAGTGTCCTTAGAATATTCGTTGAAAATTACTCTAAAAATTATAATAAAATTATTAAGTTTGTTTAGTAATTATAATAAAAAAAAAATACGTATATGACCATATTAAAATTTGGCTTATAGTTTAGTGACTACGAATTAAGTTGACGTGGCATTGCTTATATGATACTTTTTTATATGACATTTTTTTTACGAGTCAGTATCTGATTGAGTTGTTTGCAGGCCATGTCATTAAATTCGACTGAAATTTCATCTGAAAATTTGAGTAAAATTTTTTAATTTATTTAATAACTTCAATCATAAAAAAATTATATATGTTATTATACTAAAATTTAACTTATAATTATGTATCCACGAATATAAATTATCCTCTTAGAATTCGTCGTTCATGGAAGTCCTTTAACACTGTTTCCTTAGTAGCTGAGAGCGAACTTTGATAGTTAAAGAAGCCCTTTTCTTGAGAGGTGAGAATGGCTTTGAAGCTTGAAAATTGCAGAAAAGGGTTATTGTCTGGCTTCAGACGAGTAGTATGCAGGCACGGAGATATCCCTAGCCTAAGTGGGTCGGGGCCACTTCCATATAAAAAAAACCTTATGAATTTATAGTAAAAATTTTATTTGACTTATTAAAATTTATTTTTTTATGTATTTTGACACATTCAGAATTAATTTTTTAAAAATATTTATATTTATATGAAATTTTTTAATTTTTAATCTATTTAAAATTAATTTTCTAACTTCTAAGAAATTGGAGTGAAGATTGAGAAATACATGTTTTCTTAGGGTGATGGAAGGAAGAGTTAAGAGACATACTGGCAGCTTTTCAACGGTAATAAATAACAATCTTCTACTGAAAGATATTTTTATGCCTCTCGTTTTGTGTTTAGAAATTCTAAACAAATTTGTGATTCTCATATTTAATATATCAATTAAAATTTAATTTTTGTCATTTTATGAGAATTTAGTTTGATTTAATTAAGTGGGATTGACAATATAATTTGAATTTCATTTGTATTAAATTTTTTTTTCTTAATCTTATAAAAGAAATAATCAAATAATGTCTAATAGAATTTTTTTTATTTTATTATAAATATTTATAATCAAAATTCTATTAATTAAATTAAATTAAATTTATTTATTTCAAACAGATTTTATTCTTAATTTTTCAATCAAAGAATTATTTTAGTATTTGTATACTCACATATTACTTCCTTTTTCATATCCATGAGAATTTCACTTGAGATTGAGGAATCTATAAAAAATTTCTAGCTTGAATATTATTGAAGTTATTATATATTTTTAGAAAATTATTGATTTTAAAGTTGTTTTGAAAATCATTAAACTTTAAATATCTAAAAGCTATATATTGATACATATATAAAATAAAATAAAATAAAACAAAATAGACCAACCATCTCACACATTTAATAATAATAAGAGTTAGCAGCAAAGTTTAATTCTTACTTATAGGGCAATATTAAAATTTTCACCCTCAATACTTAAAAAATAATAATAATTAAGTTCATCTTGTTTCAATTAAATACATAATAAGCATTTCATATAATATAATAATATTATTAATTGATGATGTCTAGTCAAAATGATTAAGGAGTATTTAGATGTCCAATTATAAAATTTAATTATCGTTTAAAAATATATATATAGGTAATTAAAAAATCATTGAGTATTTAAATAAAAATCAATTTTCAATTTATCTTTTTCAAATAGATAAAATCTGACAGGTAAGTGTTGTAATTTTCGATTATAATTTTTACAAATTGAAAAAAAAAATTCAAATAAATAATTATTAATCGTCCATTTAAATACTAATTGATACGATACCTCAATGAGACTAAAAGTCATGGATTTGAATCATATAAAGAAATATTTATTTGAAAAAAAATAAAAAGAGAGAAAATACAAAAAATGCCCTGTAATTTGGAGGTTTAATTATTTTCGATCCTGTTAAATTTCTTTTTATAAAACAGATTCTGTGTTTACTCTATTAATTCAGAAAGATAAAATTCATAACACTGTTAATGATATTTATATGACATTGACATGGCATATCAATAATATTATAATATTAATTTTTCTAATTTTTATGAGGTCCACTTGACTTAAAATTAAAAAAACAAAATAGAAATTAATAAAATATTTTCTAAAAAAATGTTTTTGAAAATAAAAAATAAAGAATCCAGCTTGATGATTCAAACAGAGCTATTTAGCCAGAATAACTAGAAGAACTCAGAATTTTAAAACAAAGCAAGCATAGATTGAATAACTCATAATTTTAAAACAAAATCAAAATGAAAAAAAACATAGATTGAAGAAGGAGGACTCACCTAAATCTCGAGAAAAAAGGAAAATGTAGGTTTGGGTTGCAAGCTCTGGTGATTGGTTGGCAGAGCAATGGTTGGAGATGACTTGCTACGATCTATGTAGGTTTGTTTGCTACGATGATAGAGTTGGATTGGTTGGAAGCAAGCGACAACAAGGTTTTATCCCTAGTCAGACGGAAATTGACCTTTGTGATGGTCGGTCTCCAACGTTAGTAGTGGTTTGGCTTCTAGCCATCTATAGCAATGAAGGTGATATTGGTTCCGCTATGATTAGAGATAACAACGTTTGGGGTTTGAAACTGATTTTGTACTATCTAAATCAAATATGTTTAAAAAATACTAGCTCCATTTCGGAGAGGGACGAGGTGAGGCGGATAGGACATTTATTTATTTATATTTTTAATATTATTTTATTATATATATATATATATATATATTTATGTATTTTTTTTTACATATCCATTTATATAATTTATATTTCACATAAAAAATAATAATAATCAAATCAAATTCAAAATGAATTATATTAATATATATACTCAACTCAAATTAAAATTAAAAATCTATCATTTTTTATTTATTAAATAAAGTAAATAAAATAGGTTAAATCGGATTAGATATTCGAAGATAGAAGGAAATTCATTCCTAATAATGATGACTCTTGTCCACGGTAGCGGTGCTAGCAATAAGTGAGTTAGACTTTTTATTTTTTGTGATTTAGTATTTTTAAAAAATATAATTTTAAAAATATTTTCTTATTTTTTAAAATAATATATTTTAATTTTAAGTTAAGCAGTTTCACAAAAATAAAATAATTTGATATTATAATGTTATGGATCTGTCTTCATTTATGGTATTATGAATTTTTTCCCCTTCGAGCTAACTAGGTAAACTACACGACACATTTTGTTAAAAAAAAAGTCACATCACTTAAATAATTAAATGTCCAAACCACACTTTTTTAATAATTACCCAAAAATATAATAATAATAATAATAATAATATTAATCTCTCACTTAATAAATTTAATTTTGATTAAAATCTTAATCAATTTAAAAAAAAACCTTGGAGATGGATGGTAGCTATAAATAATAAAATGTAACTGTTCTTTTATATATATATATATAATTGAACAGAAGGAGAATCCAAATCCATATTTGGTTAAGGTAGAAAATTAATTATCAATTCACCTAAAAAACAGTTAACTGTTAATTAAACAAAAATTAAGAAACAGGAAAACAAAATAAATAAATAATTTTTGCTCCGTAAGAGTTGGAAAAGATATTTAAACAGAATATAATTAACAAAACAATTGGCACAAAATCAACCAATGCAATCCCCAACATGAACGGGCTGCCATGGATTTCTAAAAAACTCACCTACCTACCTACCTACATTCTCAAAACTATTCCCTTCGTCCTTTCTTTTTTTCTCCTTTCTGTACTTTCTTAATTTGCTCTGAGCTCATAAGAGGAAGTTTAATAATTTTGATTAATTACCCAAAGCCGCTGCGGCCGCCACTGTAGCAGCACCTTCTGGAGGTGAAGGAGGGAAGCAGAAATGGATATCAATAATCCACAAAATTTCTATCATATACCGGAAAACACCCCTTTCCATTGTTATATTGTGAATATCACGGCGGAACATGGGTTTTGGCAAAGCGAAAATCCGTTGACACAAGCCCTCCCTCTTTTAGCTTGGCAGCTTTCCATCGTAATCATGATCAATCGCATTCTCTTCTATCTCTTCAAACCTTTTGGTACCCCTCGCATTGTCACCGATATTCTTGTAAGTAATATATATATTTACTTTCATTAATTAATTAATTAATAATATAGAAAATTATTTCTAAAAAAATAAAATTAAAAAGTTGAGTTAACTTTGTTTCATCTAGATATAACATAGTTGTTAAAATCGAACTGGACTGGTCAATCGAACTGAAAAAAATTAAAAATTAAATCATAAATTAGTCCGATCAGTCCTCAAAATTCGTCCCAAAAAACTAATGAATCAATCAAATTGGACTTATTTTTTTCGTTCGACTGGGTTAGAATTTTTAAAATTTTTTAATTTTTATAAAAAATAATAAATGACAAAATATATATAGTATATCGATTTTTTCTTGATTTAATTGGTTCGTTTTCGATTGAACTTTTGATTTTTTTTTACCCTTTATTTTTATCGGTTCTTTAACCGATCTGATTTTAAAAATATTGATACATAATTTAGTAATACATATATATATAATAAATAATATGTTTTCATATTCGAATCCTCCTGGTCTTATACTAAAACAAAATGATATTTTAACTGGATTGATATTTAATTAATTTTTATTTTTTAAAAAAAAATTAAGATTATGTCAATTTATGAGAAAATAGAGAGTTAAATATTTTTTTAATAATTAGACTAATAATTTAAAAGTTAACTGTTTATATTCTTAATGTAAGAAATTAGAAATTCAAATTTTCACTTTTTAATAATTCAATATAATTTATTTTATATAAAAAAAAAATTACTCATGTAAAATTTAAATGAGTTTGATGAGATTATAATTGTGTTATTGCAGGCTGGTATATTGATAGGGCCAAGTGCATTAAGCAAAACGCATTTCTTTGCAGTAATGTTTCCATTAAGAAGCATTTTCATAGTAGAAACGGTAGCGTATTGGGCATTAACATGCCATTTATTCTTAACTGGTTTAGAAATGGACACTGGTGCTATTTTCCGGCTAGGCAGGCAATCAGTCCGCTTCGCCGTCGTCGGAACTATCCTTCCTTTCATTATGGGAATCTGTCTTTATTTCATTGCAACCAGTATCCGAGGAGGTCCGTATAGAAGCAGTGGTTGCATCTTTTGGGGCGCAGGTCTAGCAATCACAAGTTACCCAGTGGTGGCCCGAATTTTAGCCGATAAAAAACTCCTCCACACCGATATTGGAAGATTAGCCTTGTCAATTTCAATTGTAAATGAATTATTTACATGGGTTATTATCGCAATTCTAATTCCAGCTCGGGTTAGCCCACTAAACGCAGTATTTTCTGTAGTTGCAACAGCTGGGTTCGCTGTTTTTTGTGGGACGGTGGTCCGGCCAGTTCTGACCATGATAATTAAGAAAAGTAGTAAAGAAGATAAGTACAGTGAGTACTATTTATGTTTTATTTTGGTATCAGTTTCATTCTTTTCTCTAGCGAGCGACATGTTAGGGGCAACTTCTATTGTTGGGGCTTTTATTTTTGGGCTTATACTGCCAAATAGAGTGCTTGCGAGTGTGCTTTTGGAGAAATTTGACGACTTTGTAACAGCTTATTTGTTGCCTCTGTTTTTTGCTTCTATGGGGACAAGACTTAACATTTGGAGTACAAGCAATTGGGCTATAGCATTGGTTTTTATAATTTTGTTCTGTGGGGTTAAGATTGTAAGCATTTTTATAGTTTCTCATTACTATAGATTGCCTCGTGAAGATGGTTTTGCTCTCGGAGTACTTATGAACACCAAAGGCATCTTAGCACTCGTTATCCTTAACATGGGCTTTGACAAATCGGTAAGCTTACTCTCCCTTTATCTCCATATATGTATAAACAAAGCAAGTCTCGCCAACATTGGGTGTACGTCCATATGATATGATAATAGCATGTGATTTATTATGAATTGATTCACTTTCTATGATTTACAGATTTTGCAAAAAGAAGATTATGTGTCAGTGGTGCTTGCCATTATACTAATGACGGGAGTAGCCCCACCGATTATATCCAACATATACCATCCCAACAAACGTCTATCACAATACAAGCAAAGAACAATACAGAATGCTCGACCCGACACCGAATTCAGAATCCTCGCATGCTTTCAAAGCAACCACAATGTCGCCGGCATGATCAACATCATAGACTGTTCTAATGCCACAAAAGAATCTCCTCTCAGCGTCTTCGCCCTCCACCTTGTCGAGCTGACGGGCCGCGCGTCTGCCCTGCTAATTGTCCACAACCCAAATAAAACCGGCGCTACCCGTAGTAGAAATGCGTATTCGGATCAAATAATAAATTTACTCGAAACTTACGCAAACCTAAACGAGCTAGTTAATATCCACCCATTAACTGCACTTTCACCATTTGCAACAATGCATGAAGATATTTGCAGTTTAGCAGAGGATAAAGAAGTGGGTTTCTTAATTCTCCCCTTTCACAAATTACCAACTCCGGATGGGAAATTAGAAGAAGAGGGTAATACTTCATTTAGAGGAGTAAATTTAAATGTGTTAGCAAATGCACCCTGTAGTGTTGGTCTGTTTGTAGACAGGGGATTTGGAGCTGCTGGAGAATCAAATCTCACCATGCGCCAAATTGCTATGTTTTTCATTGGCGGACCTGATGATCGAGAAGCATTATCATATGCTTGGAGAATGGCAATGAGCCATGGAATTTGTTTATCAGTTGTGAGATTTATTCATGGAGGTGAAATAGAGGAAGTTGAAACAGAGCAAACAACGATTAGTGATGGTAGTGGTGCACCCACTAGTACACTAGCAACTCTCTCATATATTGATAAACAAAAAAGGCTTGATAATGAATTAGTGAATGAATTTAGACTAAAATCAGCAGGAGAACAATTTATGGCGTATGAAGAGAAATTAGTAAATAATGATGAAGATTTAATTTCAGAATTAAAAGGTATGCACCATATTTATGATCTTTATGTGGTGGGGAGAAGTGAAGGGATGAATTCACCTTTAACTGCTGGATTAATGGATTGGTGCGAGTATCCTGAATTGGGGGCTATGGGGGATTTGTTGGTTACTTCAATCTTTGCACAGGGTTCTGTTCTGGTTGTACAGCAATATGTTGGTTATGAAGAAGAGGAAGAGGAAGAAGAAGAAGAAGAAGAAGTGGAAGATGGTGGTGATGTGGTGGAGTCATCCATAGAAGGTTCAAGGCAGCACGGAAGGGAGAAGTTCAGTGATTGGCGGCCACAAGCTGAGGACGATGATGGTCGTGAGCTTGAAATGCAGCCATTTGCAATGCACAACAAATCGAAAACTCGTCATGGTAGTGATGAAATGGTTTAAGGGGATATGGGGGAAAATTAATTAATGGTTTCTTTCTTGTTTACCTCTCTTTAGTGGCTGATCTATGTAATTAACCAATAATCTAATTCAAATGTATTCAGTATGTTGCTTTTTTATCTGTTTAATTTTTTATTTTTATTTTAATGGAATATGCATACAATTCAATTATATATCACCTTACCATTACACCAAAAATGCAACAGTAAACCAATACATATTAATACATGTTAGATTCGAGTATCATGAATTTCTTTTCCCTTGAATGTGATTTCAAATTCGTCAAAAAAAAAATATTTTTATTTTTTATAAAAATTATACTTATTATTATTACTATTATTATTATTATATTATTATATAATATTTAAATTTATTATATCGAATTAATTTATGCTCGAATAGAATCAAGAGACATTCAAAAGATTAAAATTTTTTATATTTATTTTTTTCATAATACTCTAATTCCACAAAATATAAATTGTACATGGCTGAAATAGTTTGAGTAGAAAAGGAAAGAACATGGAATTTTCTTGGATTAAATGGTGCCAAGTAAACAACATAAAAAGTCTAGAAGATTTTGACCAGCAGGATCGATCTCAAGTCTTAGGTCCTCAATTATTCATAGAAATTTATGACCATGTACATACCAAATCTTGGTGTTTTGTACATTAGGGCGTGTTGATTTTTCTTTTTTATCTATCATTTTCAAAATGACACTTTCCAAAAAAGAGATTATTATATTGACGCATTCATAGTTAGAATGAACTCCAATTGTCAAACTAAAGTTGCCAAGTATTCATAAGGTGCTAGTTGTACTCCTCTATCTCTTGATGGCCATGTCAAATAAAATACATTATATTTATATTTAGATTAATTCTACAAGCAAACACTTAATTTTTGTCTTATATATATATATAAACTAAATATCACTGAAAATTATAAATAAATTTTTTAACTTAAAATGTATATTAAATATAATAAATATTAAATTTTTAATTTTACTAAATATTATCTTAACTTTTGATTTCCATCTTAATCAGTGTTTAATTTAACTGTTAGAAGTCAGCTGATAATTTTTTTATTTTCAATAATTAAATTAATTTTTTTTATAAAAATAAAAATAGAACAGTTAATTGTTTGGAAAAACTCATCCATTGATAACTGATTTAAATTTATAAAAATTATTTTTAATAAAAAATATTTTTCAAATTAATTTTTTTATATAGCTATAGTAAAAAAAATATTATAAATAGTATTTTATAAAAATTATCATATTCACATTCAAAAGAAAAAAAAATAATTATACAATAAAATAATTAAGTATAATTTTCTAACTTCTAATTTTATTATCCTTTATATTTATATCAAAAACTAAAATAATAATTATATCTTTAATCATTATTCAACATTTAAATAATTATAATTAATAAAATTTTACTAAATAATTATATTTTTTAACTACAAATTACTAACTATCTATGACGATTATTAACTATCAATTACAAACAACAACTAAAATAAATACAACTTTAATTTTGAATACTTGAAAAAGTCACAAATTAAGTGCTAATGCTATTGCTATTGCTATACTACCAAACAAACCGAATATGAATGCAACATTTCACTTACCTTATTTCACTATATATTTGTCCCATTTAATTTGGTTTCTTTAACAGGCACTTTAAGAACATGTGAAAGTATCATGGGAGAGGAAAGCAAAAGGTTTTCCATGCGGATAAATAAAAGATTTTATTTTTTATAATTTCAAGTAATAAAATGTGCATATAATCATTATAATTTGTCTTTTATAATAATATATTAAAAATATGATAAAAAATTTTAAAAATTAGATAAATTATTAATGAATAAATTTATTTTTTATCTCATTAAATATTCAATAATTTAAATTAAATTATTTACTTTTAATTATATTAAACATCTAATTTTAATGACAGATCGAGATATAATAATTTAACGATAAATATATATATATTTTTTAAATAATAAATTTAAAATTGATTCACACTTTCTTAATATTAAAAAAAATATATATATAAATTTAATGCAGAACATAAAAATTAATTCAAATATCATTTAGACTAATAAAAGAAAATTAAAAATTTGAAGCTTATTTATTTATTTTTAAGGTTAGAAATGGGACTATTTTAAGTATGAATTCAACTCTATTTCCTCTCCTAGGAGATAAACTGGGAACAGCTACCAATCCAAGCCCTTTAAAGGGTTGTTTAATCAACCATCATAATGTGCAGTAGAGAGACATCTTCTTACCTAAAATCAGAGTGATTTCCAAATTCCAAGTTTACCAGAGTTCATGTTTAAATCAAGCTGTCATTTTGCTATTGGCTATTTCCTTAAATTAATTTGTAGCAATTTTTTATACTTCTTTTATTTTATGTGTATAAGAAGTTAAGAACATATATGAAAGCTTTATATACATGAATAAAATAATTTAATTGGGTGGATTAGTTTCTGTAAGTTGAAGCTAAGATTTGGCTGCCAACAACATAATCTATCACATCTTAGCATAGCTGTCAACATGCATATATAATATTTGACCATATTTTGATATATTAATTAAAATTATTTTTCTTAATTAATATTTCAAATTCAAATCTTATAAATAATAATAAAAAATTATAAAAATTTTATTCTTTTATGAATCTCATTTGACTCGAATTAAAATTAATTTAAAATTTTTTTTCATCGAAAAAATATTAATCAAAATAAATTATTAAAAAATATTAATAAAAATCATGCAAAGTCCAACTTGTTGAGACGTTTGTTCAGCCAAAATTTTATTTTCTTTATTTTTAAGCCAATAATAAATAAATAAGCAACTGTGTTCAAATAGTCAAATTTCCCCATTTCTTATTGTACATTTATAAGAATAATAAAGTGAAATTATTTAATATATACTCACTCTAGTCCACATATATTTTTAGTGCATCTTCATTTAAAGATTGAAAATTAAAAAATAATAACATGGAATATGATACACTTATTTTCTTATTTATGATATTATTTAAATATTCATTTCAATAATTTGAATTAAATTTTATGAACTGAAATTAAGGATTAGTAGTTGATCTCTACTTAGTCAGTGAATATATCTTATAAAGAAAATTTGAATAGGAATAATAATGTCTAACTTAAAGAAACACCTAATAATATTTATAAATTCAGTTTTTTTTTTTTTTTTTTTAAATATATTATATACAATGTCATCAAATAAAACAACCTATTTTTAGGCAGAATCAAATTCAAATAAAATCAATTTGGACAGTAAATAATTAAAGCCTGCTATTAGAGAGCTTTCTTTTATTCTTGTTACTTCTTTTGTTTATCAATGGAAGTTTCACAAGTTACCTCGTGGGCTTAAAAGGGGTTTAACTTTCTCATAGTTTTGGATGGTTGCCAATTGCCATATCATGTAGATCATGCTTTCTTTGTAAATTCAGCAGTGCCTTTGCCTTTTAACTTTTGGCTTTTTCTTGGTTTGTTTGGTTGGTGAAGTTCTCGTTCTTGTTTCATCTTTGGCATCAGTAGAAAGTAGAAACCAGGAAAATGAAAAACATAAATAAATTCATGCAAATAGTAAAATTTGAATGGGGTTGCCAAATTCATTTACATGTGTTGTCAAAATAAAGAAAAAAAAAACAAAATTAGCAACTCATAAAATATTCATTTGGAGGTTTAAGGGTTTTTCTTGTTTCCCAATTTCAGTGTGTTTTTAGCAAGTTAAAAAAGGAAGGAAAATCAGACATCTCCTCTTCTCTTCTTCTCCTTCTTTCTTTTCTAGAACCAAGTAGGATACTGGACTAAACATCATTTAATTGAGACCCTCTACTGGAATCAAACTCAAATAATGGAGGAATAATAAAGTAAAACAGAGCAAGATATAAAATAATTAGGTCAATTAGAGATTTTTAAATCCAAAATAACTCAACTCAATTGTTCCCAGAGACACCCAAATTCACAAACATCTAAATTAAAATTTTCCATTAGCAAAAAGCTGCATTGGTAGATCTACCATTGAAGCAAAACCTTCCATTATCTTGCCCCACAGAAACCCAACAACAACAAAAATTCAGTTAAACCTCACAGGCACCAAAATTAAAAACTCTACAAGGAAAAAAAAAAAAAAAAAAAACTTATGTACCGAAAACAAGAAAAAGAGAGAGAATAGGAGAGATTACAAAGGAGGTCAAATGTGGCAGCCACAACATAAATAAAAGAAACATAAGGTAGCGACCAAGATAATAGCCTCAAAAACAGAAACAATCTTGAAAAGTACATCATCAAAAAAGGAGAGCTGAAAGTTTATCCTTTTCCACTTAAAAGTAGAACCCAAAAACTTCAATCTCCATCTCCAAGCCTCCTTCATCTTTAGCTTCCTAAAAAGCCACATCTTCATCTTCTTCCTCTTGCTGCTGCTATCGCTGTTGCTCTTTCTTATCTCTTCTTGCATAATTTTTTTAATCAAACTTTCGCTTTCTTTGTTTCTTCTTCTCTGGTCTATGTGAAAAAATAAGAGAGGCTGGGGATTGGTAGTTATATGGGCGAGGGAAGTTTGAGGTGTTTTTCTTAATGAAAAAGGGAAAACAGACAGGGAGTTGGATTTACGGGATTTGTTGAGGGTGTTTTAGTAATTTGAGGGAACATAATAACTGTCCGCGTTTTGATGGGTCAAAATCAAGGAAGGTGGCGTCCTCACTGTGAAGTTGTAGACGTGAGTGGTTTTATTTTTATAGGAGACGACGTGAGTGTGTTCCGTGTATAATTTATCACGTTTACTCCGTTAATTAATTAATGATAAAATATTTTAATTAATATTATTTTTTTATTTTTATTATAACAAATAAAAAATAATTAAATTTTTTTATATATTTTTATTTTATTAAATTAATATATATACTCAATATAAATAAATAATTTTCATCTCCTAACATCAAAATCTTTGCCACTATTTCCAATTGCAATATTATTTTCTTAGAAAAAAATTAATTTATATATATTATAGGTAATTTAATATTAATTTATAAATTAATTTTTCTCCTTAAGTTTAAAAATTTATATCAAATCCAAAATCATATCAAACCTTCATAAATTATTTATTTTTTAGTTAATATTATATTAATAGCCTATGATTGAGTGACTATTTTATAATGTAAAAAATCAGAAATTTAATTTTGATAACTGCAATTCCTTTTAATGAATTTGCGATGTAAAAAAAATATTATTAAATTATTTAAATTTTTTTTTAATTAAAGTCATATTTTTTAATAAGTATTTTTAATATAACATTATCTCAATTATAACTCATTGGCATCATTAATACCTTACGTACCCTTCCTAAAAAGAAAGCAGAGTGCTTGAAGTGGAAAAGGATATTTGGGCAGTTGGTAACATGGGTTAGGATTTCTTTAAAAAATAAACATGAGATGGTTTAGTAATAAAGCGTATGGATGTTGTTAAGAATATGTTATTGGAGGAAAAAGAGGTATAAACTCTGTTTGGTGACCGAGAAAATTTATTTTATGGTTCACTAGTTAGGATTTCATAGATTTAAATGAATTTTGCTTCTTTTTTTTTAAATGATTTTAGTCGAGATCAGGTCAAGCAAAATTCCTTGTTAGAGAAGGCTCCATTCAATTTACTGGTGTTTCTTCCCAGTTTCATATGTCTCTATCTAGATTTTAAGGTCTATTTTGGCTAGTATTTTCGAGGAATTTCTGATTGAATTTTTTTTAGTAGTTGAATCTGATTTTTTTTTAAACCAATTAGTATCCAGTAGTTATTGTGAAATTAATTAGATTTGCAATCGAGTTCGGTGAATTTATAAGTGATATAAAATTTTCTCTAACTCTTATTTTCTCCATTTATAAGATTTATCATATTTTTAACCACTTAAATAATTATGTTAGTAATTTGATTTTTTTTTTAAAGTAAAAAATTAAACTCTATTATAAATAATAAACATATAAGCTTAGAATAATTTAATATGAAGTCATAGCAAAATAGGGAAAAAGTTATATTCTATATATTAAATATAGCATCAATAAACTAGTAATTAAGTTATGTTAAATTTTTGATAATAGGTCTAAAAAGTAAATGGGAGGAGGTTAAACCTATAAAAATAACATTAAATTTTAGAATGTGTTAAGATATAATTATAATTAAAAATTATAATTAACCATTAGTTTAATTGATTATATCTTAAAACCAAATATGTTATTTATAATTACATCACTTTTTTAATATGAGATTATTATATATCTCAACACTCTCTTCTTAAGTGATAACTGGTATGATTTAATTATCACTTAAAAATTCGAGTTATTATTGGATTACTGTTAGGTAATTTGATAATTTAATGGGTTATCAACCTATAGGTAATTGATAATTAATGAATATCATGTTAAATTTTTAATAATAGACCCAATAAATAAATGGAATGAAGTTAAATCTACAATGGATAGCATTGAATTTTATGATAAATTAAAATTTAATCATAATTAAGCATTGAATTTTATGATAAATTAAAATTTAATCATAATTAAAAATTAGAATTAATCATTAGTTAATGAAAAATTTACACCACGTACGAATTTTTTTATTTATTCATATTTACAGCCCTCTCTTTTTCTTTTTCATTTTTAATCTTATATGTTTTAAAAAATACAATTTTTTTTTTCATTTCATATTTACTGTTTTCTTGTTCTTTCTACATTTCTCTCCAATTTTTGCATTTTTTATCTTTTATTTTGTATTTTCAGTTTATTTTTTATTATTCTTTTGATTTCGGCATTATTTTGAAGTTGCATGCAATTTTTTGAGGATTTTTTACTTTTTAGGTGAGTTATTCTTCTCTTCTCTCTATTTTGAAAATCTTCTTCCATTTTTCTTATTTTTTCTTATTATTATGGTTATATTTCAATAATAGAAGCACTATTTTAGAGTTGCTTTGATTATGTTGCCTGTATGTGTAGACCCATAGTTAATTTGGAAAGTTTTTGAAGAGAAGAAAGTGAGTGTATAAATAATAATAGATTATCATTCTTCTCCTGCTGTGTTAATATTGAGAAGAGTTTAAAGATAAAAAATATTGTTTTAAATAACGAGATTTGCAAAATCATATGTTAGTTTTAAGGTATTTTTTATTATTAAATTTGATATATATTTAGTATATATTTATTATATATGTGTTATATATTTATTATACGTTTGTTATATAATAGTTATAGTGAAGAAAAGATGTTTATTTATTTTTTTGTTGCTATGAAAAAATTGATGTTGTTTGGTTGTATTTGTTAAAAAAGAACGTCCATTATTTATTGGTCGATTTTGATTTTAATTGTTTTTTATTAATTTTTGATATATTTTTTTATTTGTATGATATATATTTATTATATATTATTTTTTATTAGTTGTTCTGTTTTTATTATATATTTGATTGATTTTAATTATATATTTGGTGATTTTATATTAACATTTACCGATTTGTAGAAAATATATACTTAACATATACCGTTTTAAAGAAAATATATATTATTTTTTTTGATTTTAAGGTATTTTTTATTATTAATTTTTGATATTTTTTTAAAATTTTCTAGTGAAGATTTTGTTGTTTGTCTTAACAAAATGGACCAAATTTAGCAAGGAACAGGTGATAATCCACTATGTTGATCCCTACGTTATTTGACATAGTTCATTGTTAATTTCTCAATCAAAGACCCATTTTGATGTACAGGTAGTGAAGTGGTGGTGTTCCTGCACAGATTTCTTGAAATATGATACTCACGGTGCCACCAGATGATTGCTCTAGCCAACTTTGTTACCGTGAAACAAATTATAAGAATCTGACAGCAACAATTAAAAATCTGACGGCCGTAAAAATGTAAATAATTAAAAAACCGTAATTTTGTAAAACTTTTTTCGTGGTCGTAGTTTTGAAAATTTTAATCACTTTTTTTGTATTTTCTTAAAATTTCGTTAATTAACTATATTAAAAATTCATATATATTTTTTATAATTTTATCACTTTTTATGGTAAATTTTTTATATCTTAACAATATGCTTCGCTATAAGAGATTAAAAATTCATTTTTTTATAATTTTTTTTTGAGATTAAAATTAGAAGTTTAAGTTCTGAAAATACTTTTTTTTTTTTTATGTCTATTACTCCATTTAATTTTTTTTTTCTTAATTCAAAATAATAAAAATTCTAATTCTAATAATCCTTTTAAAATTCTTTACGCTATTTGAGTAATTTATTATTTAAAATAAGTGAATATTTATAATTTAATATTATTATTTTTTATAATTTTATACTTATAATTTAAATATTCACTTATTTAAAATAAGTGAATATTTATAATTTATTATTATTATTTTTTATAATTTTATACTTATAATTTAAATACAAATTTATAATTATTTCAAATTACTAAATATCAGAATAAAAACCTAAAGAATTTTCTCATATATAAAAAATAACTAATATATTTACAATTCCAATCAACGTTAATAATATGGATTGATATAATTGTGAGTGTCTATGTACTATTTTTCTATGTATCTAAGGTATACAATAATCTTCCGAATATATAACTTAATTTGTTTGATTTAGAATATTTAAACTAATAATTTTGAAGTCTTTTCAATAAACTAAATTATAACTCAATTTTCTTTCTATAGGATTTTCTTTTTATCTTTCTTTTCTCTCCAAGAAAATAAGAAAAGTATGGATGAAGTAACTTAAAATTCAGTAGTTTATAGAAAAAATTTTAACTTAATTCATTCAAATTTTTTTCATCATCTTTAGTATTTTATCTTTTCTGTTCTTATCGTTTTTTGTTCTTCTCAGTTAAACATCTCATTTTTTTAATTAATTTTTAATTTTTAATTTATCTAATATTTATTTAATACTTTATCCATCCAAAATTAAAATCTTACTTTATACTTGAAGAAAAGCCCAATATTAATTACTAATGTGGCAATGTTTGGATTAAAATTTTAGATTTTTAACACCTAATTTTGATGAAAGATAAAAAATTCATTATTTTTGGTTGGTTTGTAATTAAGTCTAACCGAACATAGTTTTAATTTGCTCAGACTTGATTTGATATTTATTTTTTGAACTCAAACTTCAAATCGAGTAAAAAATATGTTCAAACTCGATTTTATTACAAGAGCATATCAAAAATTTGTTTATAAATTATAATTGAGTTCCTCTTGAACTTAATTTATTAGTAAATTATAATTTAGTTGGACTCGAATTCAATTCATTTTAAAATTCATTTATAGTTAAATATTTATTTTTAATGAAATAATTATAGAAAAAAATATTATATTTAAAAAATAAATATAATAAAAAATACTTAAAACTATTATAAAACAAAAACATCTAATTAATAAAAAAAAAAAAATTAAATCATAAAATTAAGTATTACATATATTTTAAAGATGATAATTAATAAAAAATATATTTTAAATATTAAAATATTAGATATATAATACTAATAAAATTTTAATCTAAAACTTTGTAGTATTACAAAAATATAATTATAATTTATATAATATTTATTTAAAAGTTACATATTTTTTTAAAGATGTAATGTGATATTATTTCTGAAAAAGAATAATTATATAACATCATTAAATTATTTATTTATATATTTTATATATTTATGCTACTCGACTAATTTAACGATTAAAATATATATCTTATAAATTAAGTGAATAAATATTATATTTTATTGTTAATAAAATATAATAATAATTTTCCTAATAAAGAGTAATTTTTGTTAAAAATTAAAAATGTAATTAAATATATAATTTATTTATTTTTTAAAAATATTTAAAGTGTAAATATAAAAAAATTAAGAATATGTATATTTTAGTCAAATTAAATTATTAAAAAGATTATAAGATTATCAAAATATATTTTTGGAATACCAAAATTACTAGACATATAATAATAATAATAATCAAATTATTTTTAAGTCTTTTAATCAAATTGATTGTGAATCTATTCACAAATTTAATTAAATTGAGCATAATTTTATTCAAATTTAATTTATTTATTTATCAAATTTTAAAATAAAATTAACTTTACTTATTTATACAATCAACCTAACACAAACAAATTTTTATACGGCGATTGTGCTCATACCAACAATTTCTTGTGTTCCGGCTACAGCTCAATGTATAACCTTTATTTATTTATTTTTTTATATAATGCATGACATTTTTCCCATTTACATAATATGTCGAATCCATTTCAATGCATAAACAATGTTTTAGGCTTTTATAATAACATATAATAATCTGGACCACTGGATTTTCTTTCTTATTATCAATTACATATTAAAAATTGAAGAAAAGAGGGCATCAGAATTGAACACTCATCTTTTCTTTTAATAACTAAATAAATAAAGATAAAAAATTTACTTCAAAAATTAGCCTCAATGTTAAGGAAGATTATTATTTCTTTATTGATATTTTTTAATTTTTGAGATTTATATTCAAAGGTAATTTATTCGAAGAATTGACACATAAATTGTATAAAAAATATTTCCGACCGATTAAATTAAAAAAAATGATAAAATTTATTATTTTTTTGTGCAAAATCTTTGTTTTAGAGAATTTTTTTTTTCCTCCATCTAGCAAAAGAGTACAGGACTCTAGATTGAGTTGGGCTAACCCGAATTGTTTGGCTGGAAATTTTCGAGCGAAGCTTTATATCAGTTCGGGTTGAGCTGGTTTGGTCATTAATTTTCAACTCGAGTTAAATTTAGACTGAGTCTGAATAATCCAAACCAATCTCATATATATAAATTTTTTGTTAACCTTCCCTTTCATTTATATTTTTTTTCATAATAATTATATTAAAATGAGTTCATATAATAATAATTTATACTATATATGTTTATTATTTTATTTTTTTATTAAATGCATAAATTTATTTTTAAAATGATTAAATTCATGCATTATATAGAATAATATATAATAGAAGTAAATTACAAAATTAAATTTAATAAATAAAAATTAGATTATCTATAATAAGAGAAATAAAATATGTAAATGGGTCAGCCTCAAACTCAATCTGAAATTTATTGTGAGCTCTGAATTTTAATTAAAATAATTAAGAAAAATATGGATTGAATGTAATCAAAATATATCGAACTAAAATTAAGTTACTCTCCACGGCAAAATTGCTAGACTAATGAAAATTCTCAAATGATAAAAAAGATTAACAGGTGTTTGAATCTATTTAAAATGAATATAAAATATCATTTTAAAATTTAAAAAATATTAAATATTTTTTTTAAGTTCAAAACGTTATTTTAAAATTTAAAAAAAGTTAAATAATTTTTTAAGTATTTAATAGATTAATTTAAAATATTATTTTAAAATTTTAAAATAAAAAAAAAATAAATTAGATATATTAATTTTTTTTTAAGATGATGTTTTTAAAATTTTATTTTTAAAATGGGTATTGTACCCAAAAAGGTTGGGTTCCAAAGGGTAATATAAGCAAAAGGCTTAAAGAACCCGCAAGAGAGAGAAAAATACTTATAACAGAGAACAGCCAATACGCCGAGAGAGATCTCCTAAACAGCAAGATTCAAGGGTTGAGGGGAGCTGCTGTCATTGATCATAATCCGTCACCGTTTATCAAACTTCAAATAGAAACGACCAACTGAAAAAGAGGATAAGTGAGGTCCCATGTCCCCACTTTCATTGGGCCAAATCATTCTCTACCGCTCGATTAAGATAATCTATAGGTCGAAAAGCGACTAGTTGTGTATACACGTCCACGTATCCATATGACTCACGTAACAGATTCGAAACTCTAGCGGAGGATAGTTTGTTATATATTATTTTAATTTTTAAATTTCTCTCTTCTTCCCTTTACATTCGCTTCTGTGTACAAAACTGTGAGAATCAGCCATGGCGATGAAGCCATCAACCTGGTTTCTGACCCAGGGTTTTACGGCTCTATACTGTACTTGTAACAAAAATAAGCTAACAAATGTTCGACTCTTCTTCTTGCCTTCTCATCATCGATTGCTTCATTCTTCTTGCAAATTGAGACAGCGCAATTTTAGGTAACCTTTAAATTGATTGGAATTTTATTTCTTTACATTTCTTAATTGAATTATTGATTTTCCAGTGAAATTTGATGCAGTATCTCTCAGTATAAGAGACAGCAAGTTAAAAAAATCTCTTCTGAACAACCTCCTGCTGATTTCCAGTCGAGTGGTGATGATGGTGGTTCTGAAACTGATAATGCTTCTTCTGTTCATCGTGTTCCAATTTTGAATCATGATTTTGAGGGTAATGAAGATATAAAAAATTTGGAGAGGAATTTAGATGTGGAACATATTCAGCAAGTCGATGCAAATGATTTGTACAGTCTTACCCAGGAAATGAAATGTTTGGTATTGTTCTTGACTTGAAGAGTTAAAATTGAACTCGCTGGAGTTTCATTTGGTGTAAATTTTGTTTTATTTTTAGTTTTATACTTGCAATTCTATATTAGATTGATTTGGTTTAGGGAAAAATGGGGTTATATCTTTATCAATTTCGTTATTTCAACTTTGTAACTAAGTTGGCACCTAATAACAATTCTTGAATAATATTTGTTTCTTTGGAGATATACCTGAGCATGCTTGGAGATAATTGTAGAAAATGCTAATGGTGCTGTTTTCTTTTTCTGTCTCACAGGCCATTGATGGAGGAGAGAAGCTTTCAAGTATTCCTGATGAAATGAAACCTTTGGTATTTCTCCAAGCCATATATAAAGAAAATGATAATCTGGTTTTTCGTCATGTATTTAAATATTCTAAGTGGCTAAAGTCTTTGGTACTTGTGGCTTCTATCCACATTAGGAAAATTATAGTTGGAACTTTGTTGCTTGTGATCCAGAGTACTAGAGTCTGTATAAATATTTGAGTTTCTTATTTACTGTAGGTCTATAGTTAAATTTGTCTCTGAATTCGGTTTTTAGTTTTCTAATGTCTGTTTATACTAGGGTGGAAAATCACAAACTTCTTTGAAGATTTTATTTCTTTCTTTTTTTTCTATTACTCAGGACTCAGAACTAGATGGTGGAGAGCAACTTTCACGCATCCAACTTGAAGATTTGATAGGCATGATAAGGAATGCAGAGAAAAGTAATATCTCGTTCTTTTTATCATTTATTTATTGGTGTCATTTGCAGAGAGATGCGTATAAATATATTTAGTATGAAAACTTTCAAGTCATTTATATATAGATGCATGCATATGTATATATTTATTACTGCTGAATGTATGCTAGACATCCTACTTCTCAATCAAGCACGGGTTAGTGCGCTTGAAGATCTTGAAAGAATTCTCTCTGAGACGAAAATATTGCAAGGGGAAATTAATGTTTTGGAGATGAGATTGGCAGAAACTGATGCAAGAATGAAGATTTCTGCCCAAGAAAAGATACATGTGGAACTCATGGAAGACCAATTAGAGAAACTAAAGAATGAACTGGCTTACAAGGGAGAGGACCAGAACAAACTTTTGAACGAGGAAGCCGCTCCTTTGGTTCAGAATAGTGCTGTTCATTCCCTTAGTGAGGAACTTAATTCAATGAGGTTAGGAAATACATTGCTGAAAAATGACGTAGAAGCACTTAAGGGGGAGCTTAATAATGTCAAGGATACTGATGAACGTGTTATAACACTGGAGAAAGAATGCATGCTGTTGGAGTCTTATCTGAAAGATTTGGAGTCCAAACTATCAGCTTCACAGGAAGAAGTGTCAAGACTATCTAGTCTAAAAGTTGAATGCAAAGACTTATGGGAAAAAGTAGAAAGTTTGCAAGCATTGCTAGATAAGGCAACAAAGCGAGCAGATCAGGCAATTCTAGTGTTACAGCAAAACCACGAGCTTCGAGAGAAGGTCGATAAATTGGAAGAATCCTTGGAAGAAGCCAGTATCTATAAACTATCATCAGAAAAATTACAGCAATGTAATGAACTAATGCAACAAAAGATAAAACTGTTGGAGGAACGTCTTCAAAGTTCTGATGAAGAAATACAGTCTTATGTCCAATTATACCACGAATCTGTACAGGAATTTCAAAATACACTTAATACTTTGAAAGAGGAAAGCAAGAAAAAGGCAATAGATGAACCTGTAGATGATATGCCTTGGGAATTTTGGAGTCGTTTATTGCTTATGGTTGATGGTTGGATGCTTGAGAAGAAATTATCAGCAGATGATGCAAAGCTGTTGAGAGATATGGTGTGGAAAAGAGAGAGACGTGTTCATGATGTGTACTTGGAGTGCAAGGAAAAGAATGAGCGTGAAGCTGTTTCTATGTTTCTCAAGCTAACATCATCACCACGGAGGTAATAACTTTAAGTACAAAAATTCAGTGAATTGTTGCTTTTCTTTTTTCTTTTTCACCTTAATTCGGTCCTTTTCTTGATCTGTAGTCCAGGATTGCATGTCATTCATATTGCTGCAGAGATGGCACCAGCAGCTAAGGTAAGCTTAAGTTACCAAATGCTGTTTTTGAGTTACTGGAATTTTTTTCTTCTCATTATTCTTTAAATTTCTTTGCCTTTGCCAATTACTGATTATGTTGCTAAGCATGTGGCATGTTTTTAATCTCATTTGATGTCATTTCTGAACAGTGTCAAATTATACATGTGTCTTACGCAAATGCATTTCTTATATATTTTCCTTTTGAAGCAAATATAAACTAAAGTGACATTTGGAAATGTTATCAAACTCCTCTGTAATTTATTGTACTAGGCCATTAAAAGTAAAATATTTACAGGCTAGTTTATCTCTTGTTTTGGAGAACCATATATCCAATAGTGAATAGCCTTTCTCATTCTTATTTTTATTTTTATTCTTGTTCTTATTCCTGTCAGCTATGTTAGAATTGTCAAAAAATAATCCAGGGATTGAACTAGGCAGTTGATTTGTTGACATCATTCAGAGTTTGATTCCTGTGACATGAAGTTTACGTGGATGATCTGAACTTATTGTCTTATAGGCTATAGTTCATTATTCAGATCATCTCGTAACACCGCATGAATCATAATTGTAATGTGCTAATAAAAGTCTTCAGTTGTCATATCATTCCAATCACCTGTCAAGATTAGCTGTCTCCTTGTACGGTTAGTAGAGCTTCCTCAACAAGTTACTGGTAGGGGGGCAGGAGCAGAAGAGAGATATTTCTTTCTTCTTCTTTTCTTATTCTTTGTTATGCACATGAAACCCAGACTTCATTTTTTTTCTTTATGTCATTTTTTGAGGTAAAAAAAATGAGCAAATTTCGCTTGTTAATTTGCTAAATTTTAGGGTAAAATTTATCCTGTTATATTCACATCATTATTATCATGGGCTATTTTATTTGCCCATTCCATACAGGTTGGTGGTCTGGGAGATGTTGTGACTGGTCTTGGAAAAGCACTCCAAAAGAGAGGACACCTTGTGGAAATTATTCTGCCTAAATATGATTGTATGCAATATGATGGTATTGGCAATTTGAGGGTATGTTAAAATTTTGATTTGAGCACAATTGAATGAACAAGTGTTTTATGAATGTTTTCAATAATCTGATTGCTTGTACAGGCCCTAGATGTGGTCGTAGAATCTTACTTTGATGGAAAATTATACAAAAACAAAATATGGGTTGGCACCATCGAAGGTTTATTTTTTTTATTAGTTTTGTTTTTGCAGGGTGTTTAAACAATATATCTTGATTGTGGGTTTTGATCATGTAGGTCTTCCTGTTTATTTTATTGAGCCTCATCACCCCAGCAAGTTTTTCTGGAGAGGGAAATTTTATGGGGAGCATGATGATTTCAAACGTTTTTCATTTTTTAGCCGTGCTGCACTTGAGTTGCTTCTTCAAACTGGCAAAAAACCAGACATAATTCATTGCCATGACTGGCAGACAGCATTTGTTGTAAGATCAATTAAAAATCATGCTTACTTGAATTTTTATTCTGCATCTGATCAATCATTTCACTGCAATTGAAACTCTAATGCTGCTATTTCAGGCACCACTTTATTGGGATATATATGCCCCAAAAGGATTGAATTCAGCTAGAATTTGCTTCACATGTCACAACTTTGAGTACCAAGGGACTGCGCCTGCATCAGAATTGGTATCTTGTGGACTTGACGTCCAGCAGCTAAATAGACCAGATAGAATGCAGGACAACTCAGCACATGATAGAATTAATCCTGTTAAGGTATTGAAATTCTTTATTCAAGCTTAGTTGAAGACATTCTTTATTGGAATTATCCACCACCTATGCTCACACATTCGCTATCTCCAGGGTGCAGTGGTGTTCTCAAACATTGTGACAACAGTATCACTCACCTATGCACAAGAGGTGCGAACCGCTGAGGTATGATTTTTCCCTTGTAGATGTTCCATAGCTCTCACATTGCATTTCTCTCATATTTTTGAGTTGTTATACATAAATAATCTGAGAAGTGGAGTTTCAGGAGATTATTAAACATTTTGATATCATATTCTCATGTTTCATCTCACCATCAAAGTTATGATTTTTGTGGAAATATACTCTAGAAATTATTGAATTGTGTCTCACTGTGTAATTGATCTAAGCAGTAGTTGCTCTAGGGCTTATAAAGAATCACCTATACACAAATATTCTGCTTTTAGCTAATATATACTAATTTGCTCCAGTACCATTGAAAGTTTAAATGCGTAGCAATTGACAATCTGCAGTCATATTTATTCTATATACTATTATATATATTGCTAAGAACCTTTGAAAGTGGTCCCCTAAATTTTTCTGTGTGGGAATCTCATGCATTTATTAATGGAAATTAGTATAGCATGATGTCTGGTCCTCTATATTAATGGAAATTCAAGCATCTTTTGTAGCAGAGTTTGTAATTCAACTTTATTTGATGCCATATGGTCCTTCCTCTCATTTTCAGTTGTTTTTTTTTTTTTTTTAATTCTATTGGAATTTCTTTGATCTTGGGGCTGCAAGAGGAAAAACTATAAGGAAAAGAAAAGGAAAACCTTTGGAATGACCAAGGGGTGCATTCTAAACTGATAATCGAATTATGCACCGTTCTCATAACTCTCTTAAGGTATTTTCAGTTAAACTCTGTATTAGCATCAAGAAAATCCAAGAAGACAATCTGATGAGCCTGTTAAATAGCTTTTTCATTTGTTCTCCAGTGGGTTTGCATTGATGCAGGTTGGCTGGCATCATAAGATGGCAGTGAAACTTTGCCCTGAAAGCAGGATTAGAAATGCACTAAAATGAAAGACAAGTGAAGGAAAAAGAGAGAGCATTTGAAGAAAAATTGAGCACGCACAAGACTTACTTGCGTGTGCTAGAGAGAAGATTTGCATACAAAAGCTTCTGTTATAGACCTGTAATTCATGCTATGTAAGTTAGGGCGCATATCACATATTTACCGAGGTTATGAATAAGGTACTGCTGACTGACACCAGCCTTGCCTGCTCCTTTTAGCATTTCTGATTCCTTATAATCTTTGCCTCTAAATTTATACATATTTAGAGTGATGAAGGTTCCAGGGTTACGAGTTGCGAAAATTACACTTGCATGGTCATACAAATCTGGTCATCTTGATAATTGTTGATATAAAGGGCACAATATTGTTTATGGTCTTAATCTCATGATAGAATGTATTTGAGATTTAAAAAATTTAAGGATTATTTTTCTTTATCCAACAGTAGAGCTACATGACGGGGGGTGGCCTCAGCTTTTTTTTTTTTTTTTATCTATCCTTCTTGCAAAGCTACACTAGTAAATCCAGGCGTGATGTGATTGAATCCTTGGACATTTGTGATATTGCTGAGTGATCTCAGCAACTGTGCTATCTGGTACAAGTGATATTCACTGGGCTTATCCAATGGAGAGAAAATCCAAAATGTAGTGGCCTTTTGTTCGTTCCCTTGATATAGTCACCTCTCTCCCTGGCTTTGGAAAACGGGTGGGAGTGGGAGGGAGAAGAGAGCTTAAAGCCTATTCCTATTCCTTTATGACAATTTATATCTCAAGGAGGCACTAAAACTTCGGTAAATAATATGGTTTCCAACCAAAAGTTGATTATAAGTTTGGCCTTCTTGAGATGAAAATAAGAATGCTTTGAACCTTTCTATATATCTCTGATTGAAGATGTCAAACCCTTGGAGGTTCTCTGCTTTCTTATAAAGAAGTGCTCATTGTTTTATATATGATATTCTTGTTTCTGGCATCTTTTTGGTTGGCTGCGTGCCAATTTGATCTGTTGGTTTATTTCACCAGCTTTTGTGATGACAGTTAATCATGAGGATTGGAAATAACTATATAACATATTAGTCTGCAAGTCCATTAGCAGCAAATAGTTTATTGTTCCACAGAACATTATCTTGCATTCTTCTCCCTTTTTATTGATTTTCCATGAACATTCTCTATATAGATTTCATTTGTTTGTTTCTTCTACAGGGAGGAAGAGGTCTTCATTCGACTCTTAATTTTCATGCCAAGAAGTTCATTGGAATCCTTAATGGAATTGATACTGATTCATGGAATCCTGTGTCTGATACTTTCCTCAAAGTTCAGTACAGTATTAGTGATCTTCAAGGGAAAACAGAAAACAAAATGGCTATAAGAAGGCAGCTTGGGCTATCTACTGCAGATGCTAAGCAGCCATTGGTATTCTTCCATCAAAAGTAACAAATGATTCACTTTTTTATGGAACTGTTGGACTTGAATGCTTTTTTATGGGTATCATAATTAACAGTGTTGCATTGATACTGGTACCCTTTTTTTTTTGTTTGAAACCATACTGGTACTTGAATGCATCACCAATTACTACTACTATTGATTCTGTGACGTGTCGACATAGAGTAACATACATTGAGCGGTAATGTGTTAAGAGTTGTCCTTTGTGTGTAAACTTTAGCAAGAATTCTATTTTAAGGCCTGTATTCCACTGCCAAGTGTAAATAAAATATACTTAGCTTGGATGTTGTATCTAATGGTTCCTGTGTTTTTCTGATGTTGTATCTAATGGTTCCTATGTTTTTTCTTTTATCATACTAGCACTGAATTTTTTATTTTTTTTTATTTCTTGGAGTGGTTGACATATTATAAACTGAAATAGTGAGATTGTAAGAGAGCTTATGCGTATACCAATACCATGCGAATGCTATATTTTCCTTGTGCTATTTAATTCTGCATGTGAGGTCATCTCAAATTTTTGTCTTTATACTGGATGAATCTACTTCCATTCTTAGAAAAATTTTGTCTTTTGTTGAATAGGTAGGCTGCATAACAAGATTGGTTCCACAGAAAGGTGTACATCTTATTAGACATGCAATATACCGAACATTGGAACTGGGAGGACAATTTCTACTTCTTGGCTCAAGCCCAGTTGCACATATTCAAGTAACCTTATGTTTTTTCTTTCTGCTACAGAAACAAATTCAATCCTCTGCATTTTACACATTATGTTGGATTAATTATGCATGAAATCATCTTGAGAACAAATATATATATTTTAATGATACATATCATTGCTGCATTTGTAGAATGCACTTCCTTAGTTGCTTCAGCCAAAATTACTTTTCAGGTGCTTGTAATTTGAAAATACAAAAAGCATAAAAAAATCAGCCTTTGACCGGCCTTTACCGAAACCATCCGAGTATTTTGCAAAAAGGTAAATAGAAAAAGAAGTCTTAAACATTATTCTAATGGCAGTTGCATGCATGCCATATGGACAAACATAGAGGTATATGGATAATTCAACTTATGGATTCTATGTATGATTTCGCAAATACACACCAATTTTGGACTTGAGGACCAGTTTCATTTACTTAGCATTGAGTCATTCTGTTCCAATTCCTTTCTCTGTTTTAAATTGGCTCCATCATTCAATTTTCTCTTAGCTGATGTCTTTAATCATTTCTTTTGCAGAGGGAATTTGAGGGCATTGCAAACCATTTTCAGAACCATGAGCACATTCGGCTGATATTGAAGTTCGATGATTCTCTTGCCCGTTCCATTTATGCTGCATCTGACATGTTCATCATCCCTTCTATCTTTGAGCCTTGCGGCCTTACACAGGTAAAGTCATCAATCTTGCCTGTGCAGGTTTTCTGGAATGGCACACCCCTTTGTTATGCAGACGTATTTGAACTCTTCATTTTCTACATCTATACTATTTTGCAGATGATAGCAATGAGATATGGTTCCATACCCATTGCAAGAAAAACTGGCGGTCTAAATGATAGGTGGTGAACTTTATATTTTGCACAATATCAACTATTTGCCTGACAATATTCTGAATTATTATTGCTCTTAACTCTTGACTTTGTGTCTCCTCCTACAGTGTTTTTGACATGGACGATGATGCAATTCCTCTCCAGTTTCGAAATGGATTTACATTCCTGACTCCTGATGAACAGGTAAATAACTTGGACTACATGCTTGGTTTTTATCTTAGTTAACTTTTTTTACCCACTTGGCATACCTGAGGCTTTGATTAAGCAAAATTTACAGACCAGTCAATCAGTTGGGCCTGCATTGACCACTGTAGCACTAGCAGTATCATCTCTATAAGACTATAAGTGAACTTTTAATTTCTTAGTCTGATTCACATTACACATGCTTATTCCGATGGATCAAAATGTTTCACTGATTTTGTAGGGAATAAACAGTGCTTTAGAACGTGCATTTAACTACTATAGGAACAATCCTGAGGGCTGGCAGGAGCTTGTCCAGAAGGACATGAATATTGATTTCAGTTGGGAATCTTCAGCATCACAGTATGAGGAGCTCTATTCAAAGTCAGTAGCCAGAGCAAGGGCGGCTGCAAGTCAGGCTTAACCATGGTTAAACTGGTATTTTCATGGAATCGGCAGAGCTGTGCTCGAATTAGCTTTTGATTCAGGGATGTGAATACAACTACTAACCCTGACAATCGAGCCGATGAAGTGTCTTTATAGTGTAACTTGTGACTTTAACAAAGGTTTCTTGCTGGCTTGTTGGGTAGGGAGGAGATGTGGAATGGAGGGTTAAAGTAGACACACAATTCTTTTGTTCATAAAACAACATTATAGTAAGATCAATATACATCAGAAAATTCATAGTTGATGAATGCCAATTGTCTGGGTTCATCTTTCTCGATAGGTGGTAAGCTTATTGTATATTTGTTTTGGAAAATAACTATTTCCACAAGTGCATGCGTTTAGCCGTTCCAAGTATATAAATAACTATGATCTTTTCAATTTACTGGTCATGCCACCTGATCTTATAAACTGCACAATGCACAATGAGAATTTGATGATAAGTTACATTAACCTTATCACTAATTATTGCATAATTAAATGGAATTTAGGTTGGAACCACTTATTTTCTGAGAGTGACTGTTTATCCAAATAAAAAAGATAATCACAAAGAAAATGCACTTTTAGCGCACAGAATTACATCAAGCTTTTCACAAGTTCACAACAAATTTACATCATAACAAAACAATCCATTTTTCAAACATAGAAGAACACTTCTTGTCAAGCTCACTTTCCGGGGACGAAGTTTGTGGCGTAAGCCCAGGCATTGTTGTTGACAGGGTCAGCAAGGTGGTCAGCCAAGTTCTCCAATGGTCCCTTTCCAGTCACAATGGCTTGAACAAAGAATCCAAACATTGAGAACATAGCCAATCTACCATTCTTGAGTTCCTTCACCTTT
>CANXYC010140285.1:0-26349 GCA_948193065.1 Aleurites moluccanus
GTTAATGAGATGTAAATATTACATTATATATGCAGTGTGAAGTATTGGTTTGGAAAAAAATGATAACAAATGTGGAATGTACATTATAGTATGAGATAAGTATGGAAATAAAAGTGTTGATTTGTGCAGGTTGTGTTAATGTTGGTTATGAGGAGAGGGACTTTGGGTCCTGAGTATTAGATTGTAAAAGTAGAGTGGTTATGGCAAATTTTCTGTAGAAAATGAAGAATGGGGTTCTACGGGTTTAGGTGGCCTTATGCATTCCCCATACCCTAGGACCGTCATATCTCCTGAAATGGGGGATGTGACAATCATGGGTCATATAGCTTGAATTTCACAAGAAATAATATTGGTCGCAAGACCATCAATATATAAACATGAAATCATTCAAGTTAACAAATATGTTTCATATGAAGTTGGTCCAAGGAAGGATGACCAAGTCATTTACAACATATAAAGTAATCACATGGAATAAATTATCATTTGTTGAGAACATCATGGGAATTTCATTTAATAGGTGTACAATACAATATTTCAAAATATGAGATTCATATAAGCGAATATTAGGAAGGATTGAATATTCAATCTCAAAGAAACAATATGCATATGCAATATTTATACTTACCTCAAGAAATTTATCCTTGAATTTCTCTCAATTACTGGTACATTCAATAATTCTCCTCTAATTCCTTGAGTTCTCTTCTCCTATGACATTTTCCCAAATACTTAAAATTAGGATTTTCCTCAATTAACAATACATAATATGGTTCCTTATACTTTTAACCATCTTATAGCCTCTATTATTGTTTCCTAACATCAATTTAATTCATCTCTTAAAGAAAATTTGAAATTTGATAATATACTTACTATTTATGTCACTATTCATCAAATTTCATAAATTCTGGTATCTTGTATATTAATCAAAATTAATAGTCTTAAATACTTATAATAGAGTCTATATACTCATAAATAACTATTCTATCTATTAAAAATTCTTAATCTAAAGAGAAAATGAAGTTTGGAGAAAATCACCTTATTTTTCCCAAAACTGAGTTCTTGAAGAATCTGAATTAAAAATGAGGATCAAAGCCTTTGAATGCGTTAACTTAATGATCTAATGCATTAATTTTGAGTATTAATGCATTAGAAAATAAATGGGACAAATTTGAGAGAGATAGGAGAACAAAGAAGAACGAAGAAAAAGAGAAGAAGAAGTTATCGTGAAAATAGCTACTGCTTCTCCTTTTAAAATAGGCTACTACCTCTCAAATTCCCACTTCGCTAATCCCACTTCGCTAATCTCACCTCACTGAATTCCACTTCGGCAATCCCATTTCACCAAAGTCCACTTCGCCAATCTCACCTTGCCGAATTTCACTCCACTTCGGCAATGCCACTTCGCCAATTCCCATTTTGGCGAGCTGGAATCCTGCCTCGCCAGCCATCTCGCCATCTCGCACTAAAATAGCTCGCGAGCGAGATAGAGAAGTCCAAATGCCCCGATTCTTTTTTCCAGTTATATTAGACACACAGGGCTACAATTCTCCAATCTCCTTGAAATTTTACAACCATCTAAATAACATATAAAGGAATATTTTTTTCCTGCTCACATTTTTGACTCAATCAGCCTCTAACATTCTCAGAAAATAACAAATAGACTCAGATTTTCTGCAGGAAATAGAGAACTAGATAGGTTCTGGTTGAAGGACATATCTCCTTACACACATAGAATTTTCTAAAATAGTTATACAGACTTATAAATCTACAAGTCTTAGGATTTACACTTTTCTAAATTATTCCTTTAAGATCACAAAAACTGACTCACAAGATCCTTCGTGCATACAGAATTCTGAAATTCTCCAAAACATTAATCTATCTACAATATCTCAAAAAACATGCATAAAAAAATGTAACAGGTATTACATAGAGTATTAGAATTAGAATTTGAATTTCAATTCTTTACCCCAAACGTACTATCACGTCTCACTTTTGGAACATGACGATCCTAGAGCACATATAAACCTAAAATCATCAAAAACCTAAAATGAAGTTTGGAGAAAATCACTTTATTTTCCCCAAAACTGAGTTCTTGAAGAATCTGAATTGAAAATGAGGATCAAAGCCTTTGAATGCGTTAATTAATGATCTAATGCATTAATTTTGAGTATTAATGCATTAGGAAATAAATGGGACATATTTGAGAGAGATAGGAGAAGAAATGAAGAAGAACGAAGAAAAAGAGAAGAAGAAGTTATCGTGAAAATAACTACTGCTTCTCCTTTTAAAATAGGCTACTACTTCTCAAATTCCCACTTCGCTAATCCCACTTCGCCAATCTCACCTCACCGAATTCCACTTCGACAATCCCACTTCGCCAATTCCACTTCGGCAATCCCACTTCGCCAAAGTCCACTTCGCCAATCTCACCTCGCCGAATTCTACTTCGGCAATCCCACTTCGCCAATGCCACTTCGGTAATACCACTTTGCCAATTCTCCACTTCGGCAATCCCACTTCGCCAATCTCACCTCGTCGAATTCCACTTCGACAATCCCACTTCGCCAATGCCACTTCGGCAATGCCACTTCGTCAATTCCCATTTTGGTGAGCTGGAATCCTGCCTCACCAGCCATCTCGTCATCTCCCACTAAAATAGCTCTCGAGCGAGATAAAGAAGTCCAAATGCCCCGATTCTTTTTTCCAGTTAAACTAGACACACATGGCTACAATTATCCAATCTCCTTAAAATTTTACATCCATCTAAATAATACATAAAGGAATATTTTTTTTTCCTGCTCACACTTTTAACTCAATCAGCCTCTAACATTCTCAGAAAATAACAAGCAGACTCAGATTTTCTGCAGGAAAGAGAGAACTAGATAGGTTCTGGTTAAAGGTCATATCTCCTTACACACACAGAATTTTCCAAAATAGTTCTACAGACTTATAGATAAGATATAAATCTATAACTCTTATGATTTATACTTTTCTAAATTATTCCTTTAAAATCACAAAAACTGACTCACAAGATCCTTCCTGCATACAGAATTCTGAAATTCTCCAAAACATTAATCTATCCACAACATCTCAATAAACATGCATAAAAAAAATGTAACAGGTATTACATAGAGTATTAGAATTGAAATTTCAATTTCAATTCCAATTCTTTACCTCAAACGTACTATCACGTCTCACTTTTGGAACAATTCCAATTCTTTACCCCAAATGTACTATCACGTCTCACTTTTGGAACATGACGATCTTAGGGCACATGTAAACCTAAAATCATCGGAAACCCATAGAACCTGTTAACAATGTCAATCCATTTATTAACAAATAAGTTTTACTTAGTGTTCATTCTTTTTATAGAAATTTCGACAGAATTTACTTTGTATTTTCAATCTAATCCCAGAATATACTTTACAAATTACACAACCTAGAATAAAAATTTATAATCCCAATATTTTACCCTCCTTATAACCTCAACTCCATAATTCATTGAGCATATATAGCACTTCTATATCTTTTAGTCTTATAATTAATTTTTCTCTCATTCTATATGTCATCACTTTGTCTCATTAACTTTATACTTATCATGTCATTTCATTCATTTGTTATCATTTCTAAATTTCATCATATTTATAACATATCAAGTATTTAAGACAATCTTTATATCAAATTATTTGCATAGTATTTTATACATCATTTACCTATATATATACAGTATCATAGAACTTTCTAAGAATTACCCTTAACTCCACAAAAGAAAATATTAGATTAAAGTCTTTAATATCCCAAGTCAAAGAAAGGAGTGACTTGAGAATCAACCACTACTACCTCGTTCCTGAAAAATAATAAATAACCACAAGGTGAGTATAACAATACTCAGTGAGTTAAATATATATCATTAAATATATAAAGTAGGTAGGTAACAATGATTGAGAGAAATAAGAAAAAGATTATTAATGTTGCATATCAAATGTTAACAATTTGTACACTAAATGCCATGAGTGAAAGGAATGGATATCAATAATAGATAACATTGAGTAATCATGTTATAGATATCATACTCATATGTAGAAATGACAAATATTAGATTTTGAACACATGTCACATTTAACTTTAGCATTCACATGTAAAATTACATAAGACGGGCCAAATCTTACGGCTAGGACAAGTCTCTTCCTAACTAGGGTAAATACTGTAAAAGAGTCATTATGCACAATATTGACGTTACTTCTCTACTATCCTGTCAGTAAGGTAGTTCTGTCAATTCCATATATAAAAAGGTCAATGGGAATCAATAACAATATTAAGTAATCATTGGAAACACTAAGGTACTATAAACATTCAATAGTTACACTTGGGCTCATTTATCAATAGGAATCAATGCAGTTTAATAAACATGTGACTAGTTCCATTATTGGTATAAAGGTGGTTATTCAATAACATACATTATGGCACATGATTGAACATTTGGTGTGCATAACATTTAGGCTTTTTGGTGCAAGTTCATCAAAGTTCGATGTTACAATCAATTTCTCAAGTGAACAATACAATAGACATTTCCATTTCAATAACAAATCAATGGCAATATATCAAATTATGCTTGAACAGTTAAAGGATGATCAAGAACAAATGGGCAAAGTGACATTCAGTCGTTTATAGTCCTGAGCTAAAAAGAGCCGTTTGGGTGCATTAAATGAACATTTAATACAAATCAGAGTTGTTGCAATTGCTATATTTTTTGCCAGAATTCGAACTATAGCGAGCGCTAAACAACCTGTAGCGGGCGTGATTGATGCTCAAAGACTTCAAGATGCTTTTGTGTCTTTTGAACTTTCTTAGTAGCGGGCACTATCTTCTATAATAGACGCTACTTATAAGTAGCAGGGGCTACTTAAAAGTATAGTTGGCGCTACAGTTTGGCTCACTCTGAATATGAAATTTGCTGCTGTGACTTCTTTGTAGCGGCTGCTAATTTCAAACTTCAACATGTGTAGCGACGGACACTTATATAGGTAGAAAGCATTACTTAAGTCACAATGGGAACTGAATCCAATCACGGGCTCTACTGAAAGTAGTCAGCTTCTGTGTCTTTTGTATCTCTTAGTAGCGGCTGCTACTCAAACGTAGCGGGCGCTACTTAACTTAACAGCGAGCGCTACTTAACTGGTAGCGGGGCTACATAACTGATTTCTTTGAATTTTCTTCCTTTAAAGTTAAGTAGTGGGCGCGACTTATTTGTGTAGCAACCACTACAAACCAGTAACCTGCAAACTTGAAAAGAGGTCCTTGCATATAATGACCTTGTATATAATGAAGCAAACTTCATTAGTAAATTAATTAGTTGTTTGCACACATCAAAATGAGTATGTTAGGATATCAAATATTCAACAATTTTTTTCAATTAAGTCCTTAAATTCGTTCCATTAAAGTTCTATGGAACCTTGTATTTTCTATTATAGCTCAATTTAACTTAATTAGTTGAACACAAGAGCTAAAGTATTGTTATTCTGAACTTGTTTCAATAAAAACTCCAAAACTTATAACCTTTAAATTTCCTTAATTTTACTTCACTTTCATATCCATCTCCAATCTTTTTTAATAATATATTCACTTCAATTTATTTTTTTCCATAATCCATCTAATCCAAGTTTTATGAAAGAAAATTGAGCAAATAAACTGTTGAAAATTAATTAAAAATCAAAAACCAACAAATACTCCAAATTAGGTTTTCTCATCACTTTCTTCTTCTTTACTATATTTTCATCCGTTTAACTTCATATTAATCCTTAAATTATTTTTATTTGATAGTTTAAAATCCTAATTTAGGATATCCTCAATCAATTCTAGTAAAAAAAAATTTTAAAAATATTATAAAAATTAATTATCCCAAATATTGTTCATTATCATTCTTATAATTTTTCGGGAAAAATTTTCCTTAAATAGTTTTTTTTTATACTTCCTTAAATTAGTTCTTCAATTGACATAATATTCTCTGTTATAATCTACTTAAGTCTGTACAATCTTTTACGATATTTCATGTATCCTAAAAGAAATGGAAAGTAAGGCTGGACTTCACTTGATGGAGTTGTTTTATGAATTTCCATATCCAATTTCATTTTTTTTTATGAATTTAGATATGGGTTCTTCTTTTTCCTTTTTTTAATATTTATGTTTTCGATAATTTATTATATAAAAATATAATTTTTAAAATTTTAAATTCTTATTATTTAAAAGTATAATTTTTAGATTTTAATATTTTTTTTATTATTTAAAAATATGAGATTTATTTCACTTTTTATTTTATTAAATATTTTAATATATGTTAAATTTATTTAATAAAAAGATCTCAAATTAATTAAATTTTTAAATTGAAAACTTTTATTCGATTATAAATTAAGTTAAGCTATAAATTATACTTTTAAAAATATTTATAGCCCTGAATTGAGTATTCTCCTTTTAATTTAAATTAATTATAATATTAATTTATTATTAAAGAATAAGAATGACATGATTTCATTGTTTTTTTTTAGCATTAGTGAGACCATATATGATTTTGAATCTATTATCCAATTATATATGTGCATTTAATTTCCTACTTATCATCTAGTTTTTCTTGTATTATTTTCCTACTTGACATCTGTTTTTTCGTACCATAATATTGATTTATTATTAAGGAAAAAAAAATGATATGATTTCGTTATTTTCCCCATAAAATCTACTTTTTCTTTGAGGAATCCGCTCATGAAACAATTCTAATTAATAATTCACTTTGAAGTAGAATCATCTAAAAAAATTGGATCTCGTCCTATAAGATCCCATTGATCATGATTTGTGAGTAATCAAACATAAGTACGGATCTACGAAAAAAGATTTGTACATATATTAATATTCACTTTCAGTGGATTTAATGGTGGGCTCAACTTCTAATAATATCAAAAGTGGAGGTGTTTGCCAGAGTTTTCCAAAAATATAGAAATAAAATAATAATTAATTAACCAACTAAACTAAACTAATCAACCATGCTAACTACATATTAAGCAGAGTAAAATCAATAAATTAATTTTATATGAGTTAAAAAATTAATTATATATAAAAATTTAAGTATAAATTTTTTATTTAAATTCATACGAATATATATATTCGGCCATCAATAGTAATTGTAGTACAGGACATGTACTATATATCATTATATATATAGGATAAAATGGTAATTTTGAGAAAGGCCGTTTTACAATTATTACTTAGCTAAATTATCAATATTCGTATATCTACTAGTTTTTTTTTTCCTTTTTTTATATGTCTCATGACGAGTGTGATATTGACAAAAATGGAAAGACAAGTAATGTCAGTTGGTGATAATATTATGGAGCAAACTGTTGGTGTAATGTCAATCACCAAAACTTAGCTATCACCAAACTTTATTTTTTACCAAACTTTATCGTATTGCCATTAGCTATGTTATTGTTTTATCTTTGTACTAGCTTTTTTTCCTTCTTAATATATTAATTATCTTTCCATTAAAAAAATATATTTCGTAATTGGTGAGATCAAAATTTAGATTAAGTAAATGTTTCATATAATTTTTTAATTTAACTGTTAATTTTTTCAATAATTTTATCAAATCCATTTGAATAATGATAATTGTTAAACAATTGTTGTTTTTAAAATATTTAATTTAAATTTTTTTTGAAAAATTCATATTTATTTAAATAAAAAGATTAAATTATTTTTTTAAAAATAATATTTAAATAAAAAAATAAATATTAATATTTATTCTTATTGATTACTAAACATATTAATCACTAATAATTTTATCAAATATTGACAACAATTAGCTATTAGATAATAGTCACTAATTATTAATTATTAATCACCAACTAACAGCTATCAATAACTGCTATTAACTAATAATCATTATGAACAGTTAAATCAAACAGGACTTAACTCTATTTATTTAGCTTTTCGTAACAACTGTTAGTTTTTAGTTGTTGTTGATAGTTATTAGCTGATAGCTAATCGTTGTAATTATTTGGTAAAAATATTAGTAACTCTTAGCTATTAATATATTTAATAACTATTAATGATAAATATTAATATTTATTTTTATTTAAATATTATTTTTAATATTTATTTTTTATTTAAATATTATTTTTAATAGAATAATTTAATTTTTTTATTTAAATAAGTATGAGTTATTTTAAAAAATTTTAAATTAAAATTATATAATAACTATTTGATTATCTATTAACCACAAACTAACAATTAACAACTGTTATGAACAATTAAATCAAATGAGTCTAACTCCATTTATTTAGATGTTTATAGTAGCTGTTATCTTTTATTAGCTGATAATTGTTAGTTAATTATTATAATTATTTAATAAAATTATTATTAATTGTATATTGTTAATATATGTAAAAATAAATAATAATATTTTATTTATATATTATTTTAATAAAATAATTTAATCTTTTTATTTAAATAAGTATGAATAATTTAGAAAAAAGATTTAAATTGAAGTTTTATAAATAACAGTTGTTTAACTATCTAACAACCAATAACTATCACTAAAAATATATATATATAATTAATAGAGTTTGACAGAATTATTGAAAATAAAAAATTAACAGTTGAAAATAATTTTTTTTAGCAAACTTTAAAATTAAAAGATTTAAATTTAGTTTTTACTCATATTAAATTTTAGTTTATATTTATAATATTTAATTTATGTGCGTTTAACTTTAATATTGAATTTCAATTTTGTAACTCTAATATGTATATATAATTAAAAAAAAAAATCAAATTTTATCATGAAAACCTATTTTCTTATGATGGCAAGATTACGCAACTCTTTTAAAGAAATTTTTGTGAGGTTGATAGTGGGCAGGTCACTAACTCAATATAATATGTATATTTTACATCTAACTAAAGTTGCATGGATATGATATGATGCTACCCGACATTTTGACAATTATAATATTGGTTGTCCAAATACAAATTTAATTATAAGTAATCTCAATTGTCGGTTGTGAAATAACTTTCTCAAAATTAAATTAAATTTATATTAAATTATTTTATTATTTTTATATCATTATTTTATAATAATAATAATAATAATAATAATAATAATAATACATGTATATTAAAATATTACTTTTAAAAAATACAAGTAAATAAAAGAATGTCAAAACTCACCCAAAACATAAATTTGCAACTATATATATAAATGTTGACTTTAAGAGTTGTTTAGAAATTTTTTGGTGATAAAATTTTCGCCATGCGTCAAAAACCAAATTTATAATAAGCCAATTAACTGACCTGCTAGCTAGAGGAATTTAAATCAAAATCTCACATTAGAAAAAATTAAGAAAGTGAACTAGATCCAAGCAATTCTATTTAAATAATTTAAATTAATTATATTATATTTACATTAAATCTTAAAATAACAAATTATTTAAAATTAGTGTCAGATTAGGTTAATACAAATTATATTAGGATTACTTGGATTCAGAAGCTTAAGTTAGCAAGCCACCCACATCTAGAAAAGATGAAAAAACGAAGCGGATTATAAAATCCAACATAATAATATTTAAATAATTTGAATTAATCATTTTAGGTCAAGATTGAATCCTAAAACATGCAATTTGAAGAATTAGTGAGTTTAAGTTAGCATGCTATCCATATTGAGAAAAGGTGAAAAAATAAAATGGTTTATAAAATGTAAATTGATACTATTTAAATAATTTGAATTAATCATTTTAAATCGAGATTGAATCTTAAAATAATATATAATATGGAGGATTGAAGAGTTTAAATTAGCATGTCACTCAAATCGGGAGAAGATGAGAAAGCAAAATAATTTATAAGATCTAATATGATATATTTAAATAACTTCAACTAATTGTTCTAAATTGAGATTGAACTTTAAAAAAACAGATTATTTGTAGATAATTTCATGCCGATTTGTTATAAAATTTAGATAAAGCCACTTCATTAATTTTTTTATATATTATTATGTTTTTATAGGTCCCAATTAAAGTTTATATAGACCAATATATTTAATATCTTTTTATTATTATTTTAATTAATCCATATATAATAAATTTATCACGTATATTTTATTTGTATAAATATACAAAATTAAGAATTAATATTATTGACGTCTTAGCCTACAAGTAATATGACATCAAGAGTAGATGTTGTAATTCTAATTTCATTAATATTAAAATTTTCCTTTCAATATTTAAAAAAAAATTAAGAACCAATATTTATAATATATTTTTATTTTTAATATTTATTTCCTACACGTCCAATTACACTTTCATTTTAAATCACTATTTATTAATGGAGTCAAATTTTAGCACACAAGTAAATAATTTAATAATAAGTGAATATACATTATGGACAATCGATGCTGGTTCGATTTTCTTTTCATGCTAAAAAAGAATTAAGTCAAATTTTAATTGTCTTTGGTTCAAGTTTAATTAATTAATTTTTTTTTTTTAAAAAGCATTGAATAATTAGGCCGAATATGATCAATAGACCAAAATAACTTTCTAATTTTATATCAATTTGAAACATAAAAAGAATAATAATAAAAAAAATCAAATACGATTGAGCCTAATGTAATCACGGCCGACTCCATAGTTGAACAAGTAAAATGAAAGTTGATTAATATTTTTCTTCTCATTAAAAAGAAATAGAAAGGACAAATTATGGCTTATTAGATTCAGCCAAAAGGCTTAAATCTTGTTACTGGAGCATGAAAACGGTGAAAGCAAAATTCTTATGAAAGTTTAGAGAGGAAGAAAAGCAAAAAATAATGGTTTCATTATGAAAGCAAAATTCTTATGAAAGTTTAAAGGGGGAGAAAAGCAAACATTAATGGTTTTGTTATCTCAATAATGGTATTTGATAAGAACTAATAAAATAGGCTTAGGAATTGATGACAAAGAACAAATTGCAGTAATTAAGGAAGCACGCATATTAAGAATGAAGTATCAATCATAATAAACATTATTAGTCAAAGAGTATTTATGATGACTGACTTCATGATGATTATCTTATGCACAAATGACAGGATAAGACATTATTATTATCTGATCATTTAATCATGAAGAGTTGGTTAGCTCATTTTCACCAATTGTCAGCACATCCGCTGGATCTTCAAACATATATATTAGAAGGGATCATACGATGACCAACTTTTCTTTGCACCATAATGTTTTGTACGAAAGAGCCTATGCATTGTTGTGGTTGAAATGCTTAATACCTAACGAAGTAGAATACGTACTTAAAAAAGGTACATGAAAGGTCTTATGCCATGCACATAGGAAGAAAAATGCTGGCTGCCAAAATTATAAGGCAACTATATTATTGGACCACGATCAATGCAGATGCATTGAGAATGGTCAAAAAATGTCAAATATGTCAGAAGTTTGATAGAAATAAACTCATTTCTGCAGCAGAGCAAGTGCCTATTTATTGTTCTTAGCCCTTTGCCAAATGGACAATGGACATTGTGAGACCATTCCCAGTAGCATTAGGACAAAAGAAGTTCTTACTCGTTGCAGTAAAATATTTCACAAGATGGATCGAAGCATAGCCCTTGGCAATAATTACGGCAGAAAAGGTGATAAACTTTTTGTGGAAGAATATTTTTTGTAGGTTTGATATCCCATATCATCTTAGCATCGATAACGGTAAGTAGTTTGATAATGCCAAGGTTAAAGTCTTTTGTTCAGTATTAAATATCAATCATCATTTATCCTCAGTAGCTCATCCATAATCTAATGGTCAAGTTAAGTGACTAATTAGATGATTTTGAGTGGGAAGTGTAGAATGAGTGTTTGGGGTAAAAAATGGGTAGATGAGCTACATCATGTTCTCTGGACATATCACACGACACCTAGGGAGATAATAGGTGAAACCCTTTTCAATTTGACTTACGGGGTAGAAACAATCATTCCTGTAGATGTGGATTTGCCTAGTGGACGAGTTATTTATTATGGAGATGAGCAGAATGATGATGCTAGGAAAATGGACCTTGATCTCCTTAAAAAGTTGAGAGAAAAGGCAACCATTAAAGCAGCCGCCTATAAGCAAAAAACTGTCCAATATTTCAATAAGAAGGTTAAAAACATGTTGTTTTCAAAAGGAGATTTGGTGATGAGGTATCTTTAGGCCATAAGAAAATGAAAAGGCATAAGAAGGTTCAAACTTAGGAGGGTCTCTTTAGAGTGTAAAGTTTAATAGGGCCTGCAACTTATGAGTTTTCTGCTTTGGATAATGTTGAAGTTCCTCGTACATGGAACATTCAACATTTGAAAATGTATTATCAATAGTGTTGATAATGAATGCTAATGAATTATCTAAATATGTTGTAACCCTTATGATGAGAAAAAAGAAGACCTTGTAAATTGAGGCAAAAAAACCTAGTGAACTCTAAAGAAAGTCTGAAAGGCACAACTCCTTATGAGGAGAAAAAAGACCTTGTAAATCAAGGAAAAAAATACCTAGTGAACTTTTAGGCAAAATCATGAAAGACCTAGCAAACTCTAGGCAAAAGTCTGCAAGATAGCTTCCTATAAGGTGTAAAAGTCCTAGTTAATCCGGAGAACTCTAGGTCTATTTAGTGAATTCATTAGACTATAGGCGTAAAGACCTAGTGAATTCTAGGCAAAATCATTTATAAGACCTTACAAGATGAGGCAGGTATCCTAAGTCCTCATTCAGAGAGACATTATATATGATAAGACCTTGCAATACGAGGCAGGATTTTTAAGTCCTCTTTCAGCAAGGTGAAAATTATTAAAGACCTTTAAGAAGGCATAATTATTCTAAGTCCTCATTCAGAAATGTATTGTATATGATAGGACCTTGCAAGACAAGGGTATAATTTCTAAAGACCTCGCAAGACGAGGCAGGATTTCTAAGGACCTCTCAAGATAAGGTAGGATTTATAAAGACCTCATAAGACGAGGGAGGATTTTTAAATCATCTTTCAGTGAGATGAAAATTATTTAAGTCCTTTAAGAAGACATAAATATTCTTAATCCTTATTTAGAGAGACATTATATATGATAGGACCTTGTAAGTTAGGGCGCAAGATAAGATAGGATTTCTAAAGACCTTGGAAGACAAGGTAGAATTTCTAAGGACCTTGCAAGACGCGACAATATTTCTAAAGACCTCGTAAGACGAGGTAGGATTAAAGACCTTGTAAGACGAGGCATGATTTTTAAAGAACTCGCAAGACAAGGCATGATTTCTAAAAACCTCATAAGACGAGGCAAGATAAAAAAAAAAATTCATTTGGAGAGGCAATATATATTCTTAGTTCTCGTGAAGGCCAAGTGGGATTTCTAAAATCCTCAAGTCAGAAAGACATCTTATGATCTTGTTGTACCAAAATCTGCAAGTATACAGATTGTGAAACAAATAATAGTGATAAGTAGAGTATCATTTCTATGAGGAATGAGTTAACAAGTATTAATTATTAATTTATTCTATTATTTAGAAAATTGATTAAAGAAATTTAGATTTAAAATAAACTAAATTAATATAATTAAATTCAATATATATAAAAGGTTTAGTATTTAGACTTCATCAATTGACCACCTATGATTTATCTATATTTTTTCTTAATTCGTTTGATTTATTGGAATTAATGATCAGGTTTCCTTAAATTATGTAAAGTCTTTTCTCAAAATAAATTACAAATATTTATGCTAACATTAAGTCTATTTTCGTGATCATAAGCAATTAATATAAATTAATTAAGTTTTTTGGAATACTTTTTTAATGATCACAAAAGAGTGTTCTTATTTTTAAGCAATACATTCCTTAGATCTAATATTTTAATGAACTAGTATTATGTTTCTACTCTCGCTACTTCACACAATATTTTAAACATGTAAATAATGATAAATTATTCACAAGAATTAAGCCATAAAAGAATAGATTAATTCCAATTAATAAACCAATTAATCAAATATAAATAACCATAGATAAAATCAAAGGATTACATCTAAATCCTAGATGATGAGTTTAGTTACTCATGGAGAAGAAGAGGATAATTAAAATAATAAACAAATTAAAATTAAAAATTGAATTGGATTTTATTAAAACTAAAATAATGAGTTTAAGAAGAAACTAATTTGAAGAATTAGGGTTGTCAATTTTCAACTCTTCCCTTGCCAATTTTCAAATAAAACTAAAAGCTAAAACTAAAACTAAAACTAAAAATATAGAACTTGTACAAAATTACTTGAATAAAATTATTCTCCTTTAATTGATATAATTTCCTCTATATATAGAGGTTTAAATATGAGTTTAAAAAAATTTGAAAATCCCTAAATAACTAGGAAGATTACCAATAATTAATAAAATTAAAGTAGAAACAAACTAGAAGAATTTGGTCATCAAAATCGCATAAAATTACACTCCAGATATTCTATGGCCATGCAGCATGACCGGCATCTATGCCTCTAAAAAAATGGGATTGCAGCGAAATAATTTGCACTTCCGTACACTAAAAGTGGCGAATTTTACTTGTATTTGAGCATTTAAACTTTGGATTTGTGAAGTCAAATTCATGGAATCTTGGCAATTTAACTTGAACACGTGTTTTTTGACATGTGAATATATATATATATATATATATATATATATATATTTATAATATGCTCAAAATTACTACATATTTAAAAATATTTTTTCAAAAATACTACATATTTAAAAATATTTTTTCAAAAATATCAAAAATATACTACACATATGCGAAATATATATTAAAAAACAGTAAAAATGAAAAAAAAAATCAACCATAAAATTGAAAAAAAAAACGTCAAAAAACAATATATTTATGCAATATTCCCTAATAGAAAGAGATTTTTTCAAAAATAATGAAAAAAATAAAAAATATTTCATTTTTACTATAAAAAAAAAATTCAAAAATATTACATACCTAAAAATATTTTTTCAAAAATACTGTATATCTAAAAATATTTTTTCAAAAATACGATATATATCAATCATATACTAAAAATATACTACATATATACTAAACATTTATTAAAAAATAATGAAAATGAAAAAAAAAATCATAAAATTGAAAAAAAAAATAAACAAACAATACATTTGTGTAATATTTCCTAATAGAAATGGATTTTTTCGAAAATACCGAAAAAATAAAAAATATTTCATTTTTACCATAAAAAAAATTCAAAAATACTACATATCTAAAAATATTTTTTCAAAAATACTGCATATCTAAAAATATTTTTTCAAAAATACTGCATATCTAAAAATATTTTTTCAAAAATATGACATATACTAAAAATATATTATACATATACTAAATATATATAAAAAAACAGTAAAACTGAAAAAAAAAAAAAAACCGTAAAATTTAAAAAAAAAATTCAAAAAAATGGCCCATGGTTTGAAAAATCTAAGGAAGAAAGAAAACGTTAGGCTGCACTTGTACCGAATATCCAATGTAATTGTTGGGCTTCTCCCATACAATACAAGCCCGCACCGATAAACCCTTCTCCGAAAATAAAAAATTTCACGCAGAGAACACAAATCAGATACAGTGAAAATGAAGGGAATTTCTGTGATTCGCCGTCTTCTTGATCGCCGCAGTATATTGAATCTCCGTTCAATTCGCTCTTTATCTTTTCTCTGTGAAACCCCAATTTCAACTCCGGTCAGTTTCTCATCGCCACCCAATCCTTCAATTTCTTTGAAATTACCCTTCTCCAATAGTTACTCCATTGACGCCGCTGCCACCACAAGACTTCACTTCTCAAACCCTTCTTTGCCATTCCAAAGAACCCTTTGTTCGTCCTCAGGTACCTCCATTTTCATTTTTCTTTTATCTTTCTTTTTTGGGGTTTTCTCATTATCGACGTTTCAGGTTCATCCAATATTGTACTCATCAAGTCAGAAGAACAATTCAATAGCTCATTGAAGAATGTTCAAGGTAGTATAAATAATCATTTTTGTTTATTGTTTACTGGGTTTTGCTTAAGATTACTTATTTCTTACAATTTTCCTAATATTTTTATTGTAACAGACAAGTCTCTCCCAGCAATCTTCTATTTCACTGCTGTTTGGTGTGGACCTTGTAAGTGTTATTTTGCCATTTCTTTTCTGGGATTCCGTTTTCTCTTTATTGAATTTGCTTTCCTTGATTAATTTATGGTATGGAATATTCATTTTGTGTAGGCAAGTTCATATCTCCTATCCTTTCAGAGCAAAGTGGGAAGTACCCTCATGTTACAACTTATAAGATTGATATTGATGAGGTATGAAAAGCTTATGCTATACACAAATCAATTTGCTCTCTGTAATTCTGTGTGATCATGTTCTTTTTGTGCAAATAACTTATTGAACTCAGAAGAAACCACTTAAAATGTCTTCATTAATGAGATTCAGATATTCATACTAGGATTTCTGGTTTATGAATTACTATGTTTAATTTAGATAGAAATGTGATGCGAAGACTCTTTGATTTAGTTTCCAGAAAGATTTGTTGTCAGAGAAACTATATAGTTTATTCATGGAATTTATGTCATCAGTTTACTACTGGTTTCAAAATGGATTATTAGATGGTGAAACTTGTCTTGTTGTATTTGTATCAAATAAATTAGTGTTTCATAAATTATACATGTTATGCTGATGCAAATTTGTGAATTAGTTCCAGAAAACTGATAATCATATGTTGTTACGAATAATTGTTGAAAGTAAAACTTGTTAACACTATTTTCAGTTGCTATCGAAATATGTTTACCATTTTTATTCGAATCTTCCTTTTGAAAAGTTACAAAATGAATTATTGAAGTGCATTGCTATCTTAGTGCATAGGAGGCATGCAAAAATAACACAAAAGTGTAGCTAAAAAATTAAAAAAAAATGAAATTTAAAAGGCAATATATATATATATATATATATATATAAATATAGCTCTTGCATTACAAGTTTTGTGCCTCTGTTCATCTGTTGCTCTCGCATCATAAGTTATTGATCAGACACAGCAGAAATTGCTGTCCTTAGAAATTGGTATGTTTAGTGGTTCCATAGAGGTTCAGTCCCTGAGAAGCATTAAGGTAGAATATTTTCCATTCAATTTTGTTTGATTGCCTTGCCCTTCAACCAAATTTCTGTTATTATGTCCAAACTTTCATGTAGTCTTAAGCCAAGGAAGCAACATTATACAGCCTGGATCACAAAAACAATAGCTACAGTGGCATAAGTAGTAGTGGTATACCGTGTTCCTTTAGTACTGCTAACCGTGAAGACTTGGCTATGGTACTTTGTACAATAAAACCCCTTACCAGGCCTAGTCTAATCTTGTATCATAATGTTCTGATGAGAACAATGGCACTTTTACATCATAGAATAGCTTTTTGATAGGAGCAAATGCAAAATGTACTACTGAGTTATGAGAAATGAGAAACAAGTATTTCTTAGTTCACTTGAACCTATTAAAAGGACCAAATTAAACATCAAGACCTTGATGCTTTAAAACCAAAGTTCTGGGTTATATGTTCACCTCAGATAAGACAATCCAGACAATAAATGGTCAGACATGCCTCGGGGAGAGTGCAAGTTTTTGTGGATCTTTATTAGGTTTGAAATATTGAATTATGTGATATGAAAAATGGAAAAGGATTTAAAACTGAATGGAGAAAAGAATTAAGAAGCCTGGTTTTATTCTTTATTATTATTGATTATTTAATGGAAAAATGCTTTTTTTCTTCGTTGTCCATTTATCTTCCTAAGAACTGTTCTCGCACTCCAGTGGTGCATCTAGATCTTAGTTATCAGACTAATGAAACACGATACTAGGTTCTAGTCTTTTGTTATATTGTTACAAATCTACCTTCTCAAAATTTAAAATTTTTTGTTGTGTTATAATATCAGGTAGTCATGCATTGAAACATAGCTGGAACTTATATTGTTAATTTTTATGCAGGAAGGCCTTGAGAATGTGTTGAGAAGGTTATATATTAGTGCTGTGGTAAGCTTATTCTTCTTTTCCTGCTGTTATTTTTATGCTGTGATTATTAGTATTTAGTCCCAGGAAGCAACTAACCATATGTTTGTACCATTTTTTATATAACCTTGGAAGGACCTACAATGGAAAATAGTTTACTTGCAATCAAAAAATTTCAGGCCCAGTGCTTAAGAGAAGCTGCATCGTGCAACAATGCAGAAGATTGATACTGTTGGCACTGTTTCCTTTCAGCCTACTATTTTAGGGAAATTATACATAGTAGCTTTATTTAAATTACTCTTAAACTGATTGGTAACTTTATTATTTAGTTATGTTCTTTATATTTCATATAGATGCTAGTAGGCAATTTTTCTAAATAAATGACATGAAATACTTCAGCCTTCAGTCTTTATACTTTCCCCTGCAAGCGTTTCTGTGCATCATTGGTAGATATTTAAACAAAAATTATCCTTCATTGATAGTTGAGCTTCAGCAGTTAATAATGACTTCTTTAGGTCTTCTGTATTACTTTATATTTCACATTTTTTACAATTTGATTATGCTTATTACACTAGTTTCTGTTATTGTGCCTACAATTGCTAATTCATAGGAATTGGCTTTCTTCTTTTGGTTTTAATTCACTAGCTAATTGACATGTATTATTTAACCCCCTTGTCTGCATGTGCAATATTTTTGTGATACCTGGGATACAAACAAGAATAAGTCTTTTCTGATTTGTGGCTTATTCTGCAGCCAACTCTCCATTTCTTCCAAAACGGGAAAAAGGTGGCTGAAATTGTTGGTGCCGATATTGAGCGTTTGAAGGATACAATTGAAGAACTCTATGGGTAATTCTTAACTAGTTACTAGCCTTTTTATTTGTCTGTGCTTTTGCTTGTTTTTCCCTATTTCTGTGCCTTTCTTAGGCAGAATGCATGTGTTCCAGTTCTTCTTTGTCCCCTCATTCTTCTCAACGATAACTGAACCATTTTAATGTAGAAACCAATTCAGACCAATATACTATAATATATTTGGTTCAGTTAGATTTACAGTCGAGTACAAATATACATATAAAAAATATGTAGAAAAGATCAAATTTACATGTTAAAGTTAGATATATGTGTAATATGTATACAAAGTACTATTTATATGTTTTATATAGCAAAAAAAAAAAAAAAAAAAAAAAAGAAGATATATATTGCATACACACTAATAAGCCTTATAGTTTTGTTGGTCTTATTAAATAATTGAACCAAATGAATTATTATCTCAAATGGAACTAAACCATAAATTACAGTTTTATTTTAGTTTGGTTCGTGGTTCATATCATGAAATGCATACCCCTAATTATTGAAGCAAAGCTTTATATATTTGTTTTTTTTTTAATGTTTGTGTTGATATACTCAATTCAACTCAAATCAATTCAGTTCAGGTCAACCTTAATTCCAAAATTTATTAGGGTCATCTGTATGGATCTTTTATTTACACTCTAAACAATTTTGAGTTACATCTTTTGATAGGTATAATATCTCTAGATTATGTTGTACCTCTTTCTTTCAAGTTATTTTAAGCCTGTCAATTCCTTTCTTCCTCCTCTATCATGATGCGTTCGACCTTTTTAACCAGACTTCTGTAGGTCTCCGCTTGACATGCTCAAACTATCTTAATATTCTTTTCTCAAAATTTGTCCTCTATCGATGCTACTCTCACCTTTTCTCTAATGTTTTCATTATGTTTCTATCTATTCTAGCATGTTCGTATATCCATCTTAGTATTTTCATCTTGACAACATTTATCTTGGAAATAATTATGACCAATTATGTTTAGAATTTATCTCTGGCTTTTGGATTCATTTGTAGACAGAATATTATTGGCATGCATCATGCGTTACCATATAACACACTGAATTCTTCTTATTTCCGTATGTGTTTTATAGAACTTATGTAACTGTTGAGGGTAGATGTTGGTGCCTTTCTCTGAGCCAGAACTTCCTAAGTTCCCTAGAGCTATAACTGGTTCAAGTAATTTTAAATTTGAACAATTTTTTTCCATCATGCTTGGTTCTGAATTCTTGGAGATTCTGATCCCATAAATGTTTCATTTAGAAGGACTTCATCTGATTAAAGCATCAACTGAGTGAAAATGCATGGTATGCATGTGTGAATCATACTTTCTTGAATGCTCTTCTTGTGAATTTATTGGACTGCTGATTCAGTAAAGCTGGTGCATATCGTGTGCTTGTGTTTTCTGTATCATTTCTTATTTGCAAACTGTGTCCTTATTTTAATTTTAATTTGAAAAAGTTATGCATGGTGTTTTGTAATTGACTTTGATTAGTGGCTATATTTGGGGGTTTGAAAAACTTGCTCAAAAGTTTGGGCTGCCTAGCTAAGTTATTTTCTTATTGTTTTGTTTTTAACAGGGAGGATTGAACAAGACAAGTCTGCAGTAGGATAAATCACATCATGAGTCATGTAATCATTTTAGGTGATGGAATGATAGAGAGTTGGCTTTTTTCATTTCTCTATAAATGATTGTTGTCCAAAGAAACATACTATGTGAACAACTCAAAACGATTTTGTCTATCAACGTTTCCTGGAAATGGATAATTGTTCAGGCTTGATTTTATAATCTTGAAGCATATCACCAAAGTATTGTAGCGTGAAAGGCAAACCGAGACGATGAAGAGGAAACCAAAGCAGAGAAGATTTGAACATCCGATCCTCGTATAAGAGGATGAAAAAGAAGCTATTTATGGAGAATAGACAAGGCGTGTAAGATTAGTAATACCAATGCCAACTAAATGACTATATCCTTAAATCTGTTCTCTTGTAACACTACGTTACGAGGATGCTCCAAGCATCGATCTTGTGGCAAGTTCACACTTTTTTTATTTCTTGAATAGAGCGAAGATTTGGAAATGGAGGAACTTTTAACATGCCAACAACTGCAGGCTTGGTTTAATGACTATTCACCGGGAACTATTTCTTGGACAATATTTATTCCTAAAGGATCCATTTCCAGATTTACTCCTTGCTTTTGTTTTTGGGTACCTGCTTCCAATCAAATTCAAATTTTCCTTCATTAAATTAAAATACTACTTTTCCAGTTTTGCAGTGCTTTAGTATTATCCAAATCCCATCTTATGTTTTGTGGAGGACCCTTCATTCTTAGAGAATTTGAGAGGATTGGTGAATTTTGAGAATGGCCAATTTCACTGGTTTTTGTTAGAGAGAATCCAATTTTTTTTGTTATGTTGGTTCTCCACAACAAAAATACGCTCAACTTTATTGAATAAAAGTGGGCCTTTCCAAGTTGGATCATTTTCTTTTCTTCTAAGGCTTGGAATTTTACTTCATTTGTTCATTTCTGTGTTATTCTCCATTTTCATAATTTGTTGTTTGGCATGATGATTTTTAAATTCATGAAAAATTTGAGTTTTTTTTATTACATAAATTTGTAACATTTCACTTGTTTGGTTTAGATGAAAATCTATGATCTTGAATGATATTTTTATAAAAAAATGATAATTTATTAAATTTTTCATTTGTTAAAATGAGAGATTTAGTAAAATTTTGAGATTTCAAAAACTTTTAAAATAAGGAATTGTAGTGCATTATTCGTAGATTTTACTTTTTTTTCCTTTTTTATAGATTTTACTTCTTTTTTTTTCTTTTTTTTTTCACAATTTCAAATTTCTATTTGAAAATTTAGTGTTGAAATTACATAATATTACTTCTATATTAATTAGAAGTGCAAATAGGTGGCCATTTTATCAAATTCAATTTATAAATTTCGAATTTGGAGTTAATTAAGATTTTTGAACTTTAAAAATTTGTTAAACTAGCATAAATTAAATTAATAACTCAATTAATCAAAGTTATAAAATTATGAGTTGAATTAACTCCATTTGAAATTTTAAAACTAAATTAGCAATCTAATATGGTGAACTCAAAGGTCAATTTAACTTTGTGACTTCTAATTACTAATAAAATAATAGAAATTATATTTCAATTTTTAACTTAAGGAGTATTATTAACTTTTAAAATGAGGGTACAATTAACATTCTAACCACCACCAAAACTTATTTTGAGTAATAAGAAATTTATGTTTTTTGGACGAATATTAGGTCCACAACAATCTAACTATCCTTTTAATTTTTTTTTTTCTTTTAATACTAACTACTAATCTCTCTTAATTAGAACGATTTATAGTGTAGTCTCTTATTCCCTTGTTTTCCCTTCTCCAATTTTACCATCTCTATTTTCCTATTTGATATTAATTACTTGAAAATAATATAGTATTTATTTTAGTTTGGATTATTTGTTATTATTTTGAATAAAATTTTAATGTTAGATTTAGATTTATTTATTTAAATTTATTTATTTATATTTATATTTATTTTATTTGTGTATTTTCTATTTATAGAAGTTTAATTATTCTTTTTAATAGAGTTTTATTTGTATCTTCTATATCAAGAAAAGTTTTCGTCTTATTTTTAATAAATCGAATTTATCAAACGATTTGATATCAATTTCAAGTAGAATATATTTTTTTATTGAGGTGTCAATTATAATTATTAAATTAAATATTATTACTCTTGTAATTTTTTTAATAAAATTTAAATATAAAACTTATTTTATATTTATTTTAATTAAAAAATTTTACTTATTTTTTTTTTATGATATATCATTATTCTTCGTAAATGAAAAACTCATTTTTTATAAAAAATTACTAACATCTTTTTCGACAATTTAACAACGTGATATTTTTTTTTTTTTAAAAAGTGTAATTTTAACTAAAGATATAAGATATTATTACTATTAAATTATTCTAATTAATTCAAAATTGCATTATTCATGTAAGAGGAAAGAGAGTGTAGTTGGGTGAGAGGCAGCAGGTCTACAAGAAAAAGGAAGGAAGTAGGGTCAAAGGGACAGAGACCAATGGTCAAAGTACTGGGACAATGATAAGAGCTGGAATATCTGATTGTTGGGCCCATTTCCTACTTTACATACATTACACCACTAAGTGACAAACACGTCCATCTCCTTCATCCATCGATAATAAATATTCATATAAACAAAATTATTTCATTTCAAAAAAATAAAAATCATTTTCCTGTTTTGTCTTTCTGTACCCTTTTAGCCCTATTATTTTGCAGATGGTTTTCAATCTTTATCAATATATATTTTTAATCATCCTATATTCAAAAACTAAATTTTAATTAATTTAAATTTAAACCGTTATCATTATTTTTCCATCACTACATCATCTTTTTTTTTAATAATTTGATTTCGATTGAAACTCAATTTTTAAATATAAATTTTTAAATAAGACTCAATTTATGAATGAAATTAAAGATCCAAACCAATTAAAATTTTGAAAATTTTGATATTTTTAAATTAAAATTCAACCTATAAATATGTTAAGATCATGTATTATTATAATTTAGGTGGTTTTTTTATTTATTTCTGATAATAAATTCAGAATTATTCATTATTTCTAAATTACTTATACACGCATAACGTGTATTAAGTTTTCAGATTTTTTATTTTTTTTTATATTGAGGATATATGACTGGATTTCAGATTTTTCTTACTTTCTTTGACAATATTATTATTAAATAAAGTTTATTGACAATTCTCTTCTTCCTCCATGGAGGTGGAGGTGGGGATGGGGCGGAGAAGATGGTAGTGGTGGTGGGCCTTAATTTGGAAGTAGTCTCTGAGCAACCATTTCTTCCTGTGGATGACTTGCCTTATTACCATCATGTCTACGTTGATGCAGCACGAAAAGGAGGTAACAAAGTGTTGTACTACCTTAGCCCAAAAAAGTCTTTTGTGGATCCCTCAATTATGCATTTGACACCCATCTCCAAACATCCTTCTCATTTTCTTTTACGTGCATCAAAATCTCCATCCTCTAACTAATCTAACTTTTTTTTTTAGGAACTAATAATCTAACTTGTTAAGAATATTATACATGAGAAAAATTCTCAAATTGAATAAATATAAATATGCCTAACTTTTAAAATTGATTATCTCAAATTTATATTAAAAAATTTAATATAACATCAAAGTCTAATCGTGTTGCATTATCTCTCATTATATTATAAATCAAGCTGTATTTAATTTTTTTTATTAACTCAGTATATAAAAAAAATGTATCACATATTTAAATATAAAAATATTAAGTAATTAATAGTAATTTACAAATATATGAGAAAAACTCAATATAACCCTATTCTATTTCTTCTTAATAACTTCATTTTTATTCATAATTGAGATTTAAAGGATCAAATTCACATATTTAATAAAATTCATTCATATAAATTTGACTTATAATTCACATGAATTTACATGATAATCATAATAACTCGAAGATATTAAAAGTCAACTCGCATAATTTATCGATTATATTTAAATCTGATATATTTAATCACTCAAAATGTTTCTTATTCGTCTCAAAATAAATTAACAAAAATATATTTTTCAAAAAATTTTGAAATTACTTTTAAAAAATTAATAAATAAATATAATTTGAGCTTATTCAATTCTCAACTCATAAAAATTCATTAAATTTAACCTGAAAGTATTTTCAATAATTAATTCAATTTGTCTATAATTAAAGTGAATAAGTAACCTCTAGTTTTAAGCAATTAATGAAGTAAAGAGGAAAAAAATCTTAATTCTTGTGTTTTTATCATATGATACAATAATAAAATAGACATTTATTGATAGTAATTACACAGTCGAATACTTGACTTATAATAATACTGAAGAAAAATAGTTATAGAACGCGCGACTAGAGAAAGTGAAATAATGAAGTAAAAAAGGGAAGTTGCTTTAAAAAAAATATCCGACGGTCAAAAATAAGCCGCCAAGAGAGAGAGAGAGAAATGTGAAATGTGTATGGCAGACAGGTAATGGTAATGGTAATGGCAATGGTAATTGCTGCAACCAAAGTTGTAAAGGCTGACTGACAAAATTTTGTTAGTATGATAGAGATGGCTGATGAATTGATGAGATTACATTATATTATTATTTTTATAAACAAAAATATCTTAAAAATTTTATTCATATATTAAAAAATTACATTCTAATTTGAAAATGAAAATATAAAACATATATTAAGAAAAAATAAAAGATAAAAGAATTTAAATTTCTTTTAATATTATCTTATTGTTTTGATAGAGTAGTAGATTTGATATTTTAGTGTAATTTAAATTTTTTGAAATATTTAATATCTCATTTTTTTTATATGTCATATTATTAACGAAAAAATTATTAATTATTATAATATTTTAATAAAAGTGATGTATAAAAAATTATATAAAATATAAGATAAAATATTAAATTAGACAAAAAAAATCTAAATTGATTTTGGTGAGAGCATACTACTTGACCACAATTATTATTATTGTTATATTTAGCAATAGCCAATTGTCTATCCAATGCTCTCCCAATTGGCTCTACTCAACTCTATATTACATTTTTCAGATTCTGCAGACTTTAATAGCTCTCTCTCTCTTTCTCTGCCTTCTTTTATTGCTTTTTGAGCATATTCAATCATTGGAAACTTGAACACATCCCCCTATCTCTCTTTCCTTATATCTCATCCTCTCTGCATTTACCCCAACCACTCTTTAAATAATTCCTTTTCTTCCCTCTCTCAAAATATTTTTTAATACAAATGAATTGCCCATCTTGTTAGGACACTATTGTTCTCGTTAGAGATGGCAAGGTGACCTTGGGTTGGAGTTATTTTGGATTTTTTTTCCTTCTCATTTTAAGTTAACTCAATTCCAATTATAAATGAATTATCAGAAATACTAGAATTGGCAATAATATTTTTTCTACTAAAAGCATAGATATTGTTGATATGTGTTAAATTTTTGATAATGGCTCTAAGAGGTAAATGAGAGAAGGTTAATTTTATAAAGAATAATATTGAATTTAGCTTAGATTTAATGTATAACCATAACTAAAAGTTAAAATTAGTTATTAGATAATTATTCTTTAAATTCATATGTATTTTTTATCATTTAACTATTTTTTCAATGTGAAACATTTTAGGAATTTTTTTAAAAATATCAAAAAAATAAAAAAAAATCATTTTTATTGTCAGAAAATATTTTTTAAAAAATATTACATATCTAAAAATATTTTTTCAGAAATACTGCATATCTAAAAATATTTTTTCAAAAATACGATATATACCAAACATATATTATACATATACCAAACATATACTAAAAAACAGTAAAAAAAAAAAAAAAAAAAAAAAAAAAAAGAAAAATTAAAATTTAAAAAAAAAATTAAATAAAACAAAAT
>CANXYC010140447.1:0-24453 GCA_948193065.1 Aleurites moluccanus
TTTAGTAAATAATGTGACATATATACTACTCACTGAGATTGTATCTCACTTTTTAGTGGTTTATTATCTTTTTCAGGAAATCGACAGATACGTGTGGTTCCAGTTTCTATTTTTCCTCGGCTGCAAACCTCTCAGATCTATGTATAGTCTCCATATTTTGTTATATTTTATCTCTAGAATGCTCCATAGTCTGTAAAAAATTATTTAATATATTGTGTAATAATTGATACTCTTAAAAATAAAATTTTAAGATAACTTAATGAATATAATTAATATTGATAATGTGATTTATGAATTAGAATTTATTGAAGTAGTATGCTAAAATAAGATTTGCATTGGAAGTTGAGGGTATAAGGGTGAAAATTTTAGAAGTGTAATTTCTTCTGCAGGTTATGATATTGGGACTTAATGAAGATAGAAACATTGATCTTGGGTAATAATTGGAAAAACAGAGAAAACTATATCGAATTTTCTGTCAAAATTGTTAAGTGAGGTTCTACAGGTTTATGTGGCTTTATACCTATCCATACCTTATAACCGTTATATCTGTTGAAGTGGGGGATGTGACTTTAATAAAACAAATCATAAGATATCTAAGTGTTAGAAAAAAATTCACAAATCCCTTTTAAAAAAATATCACACCACATGATAATTTTTTATATATTTTTTTTTTACTAGATTGGTGTTATAAACATTAATTGCAAAACTTGATAATAAAATCAAGTGTAAATTACTTTTTAAACCTAGAGATTTGATTTAATTAATACCTGTATCTTTTTTTTTTAATTAACTAGTTAATTTCTATATTTTGATTCCGTTAGATCCTTCCATATAATTTTTTTCATTTTTTCGTTAAAAAATTTTTAAAAATAAAATGTGATAATATGATCAAAATATCTCTTTTTATATTACTTAGATTTTTTCTTCTTCTCCCTCTCTCTTTCTTCTTTTTTTTTTTTCCTTTTAATTTAGTCAAAATTAAAATAAATATTTTAATTTATTTACTTAAATTTGAAATAAATAATTTTAATTTAAAATATTTTAAAATATTTTTTATTTAATTATTTAATTTATTTTGTTTTTATATTTAATTTAAAATTAAAATAAATAAAATTACTTTTCATCTATTAAAAAATTACTTTTCGTATATTTAATTAAAATAATTATTTTTATATATTTAATTTTATTGTGTATATCTAATTAAAATTAAAAAAAAATCTTGTATATATATAAAAATAAGAGAAAAATAAAAAAAAAATATTATTTTAAATTTAATTAAATATACTCAAAAAATAATTATTTTAATTAATATATGAAAGTAGTAATTTTAATTGAATATACAAAAAGTAATTTTCACTAAATGAAAGTAATTTTATTTATTTTAATTTTAAATTAAATATAAAAAATAAATTTAATTAAATAATAAAATAAAAATAATTATCTTAATTAAATAAAAAGTAATTTTATTCATTTTAATTTTAGATTAAATAAAAAAATAAATTAAATAATTAAATAAAAATAACTATTTTAATTTAATAAAATATAACTTTATTATTTTAATTTTAAATTAAATATTAAAAATCTATATAAATATTTTATATAAAAAATACTCATATATATTTTTTATTTTAATTAAATTTTAAAAGTAGAGACATAAATATTAATTAAATCAAATTTTAGAGACTAAAAAGTAATTTTTTGTAGAAATATTTTGACTATTTTACTAAAATTTAATATAAAAGTGAAAGAAAATGGACAAAAAGATTAAAATGTCTAATAGAATTAAAGTATAAAAATTAACTAGTTAGTTTTTCAAAAAAATAAATATGCAAATGTTAATTATAATAAATTTTAAGAACTAAAAAATAATTTATCATAAAATCAAAATAGTGCAAATTTTCAATTATCAAATTATAATTATATTAAATATTATAAATATAATTCATACCTCATAATGAATAGGGATTGAAAATGAAACTTCTTAATGTCTTAATTTTGATTTTATATATATAAAAATTTCTATTATCTAACCAAATTGTTAGTTTTAGTTACAATTGATTGAGATTAAATCTGAATTTAATTTTTATAAATGTATTTAATTCTTTTCAATTATTTTTAATATATCTAATTATTAGTGATTGATTAACGTTTATTTTTATTAATTTGGGAGTAAGAGATTGATAAGGTTGCTGTTATTAATTAAAGTAAAAAATTTATTGAATTATTTAATTTTTCTTAATTTTTTATATATCAAAATAAAAATTGTCAAGACATATATTTACAAAGTTAAAAAGTTCATATTTATCTTTCTCCTTACACATACTTTCAAAAACTTATATGCTATTCTTTTCCTTTTCCTTTTGATTCCCAAATCTCAAATGTTATTAATTCTTAATAATATTATAATTTTTTTATTTAATTAAATTTAAATTTGGAAATTTCTCAATTAAGTTAATAAATACGATAATATGATTTTAAATTATTTTTTTAACTAACATAACAAAGGATAAGAGAAAAATAAAATATAATAATGATGTTAGTATATGAAATATAAAATAATTGAATAAAACATATAAAAAAGCAGTTATTGGTGGATATGAAATTTTTTATATATATATTTTTAGCTTTAAAGTTTCTATATGGGATTTTTTTTTTTTTTGTAATTAATAAAAGGAGGCACAGTATTTTAAGAAAAATAAAGGTGCATTAAATTTCTAAAAAAAAAAATCAGTTTAAATTATAAAATAAAAAGAATGAATGTGAAAAGTGGTAATATAACTCTAATGAATATACATGCAAGTTTTCTTTCAAATTATTTTATGAATAATATATATGTAAATTATATTTTTTGTTCTTTAAAAAATATCAATAAATATATTATATTATAGTACATGAGGTGCTATCACTATTTTTTATTTTTGACATGATAATTAAAATTAGATAAGTAAATTTGATAAAATGAAATAATAATTTAATATAATTTGATAACTGTATAATTATTCTAATATTTTTCTTATCATGAAATATCTAAAGGTTTTGTATATTTTCATCACATAATATTTTTAATAATTTATTTAGTGGGTAGTATATTTTAACATAATAATATATGTCTATGTATGTTTTTTTTTTTTTCTCTCAAGTCATAAAATAAAGTAATAATTTTATAAAATTTCTTTGAAAATAAAATTAAAAAAATCCAATTTGAAAATGAAGCTAAAATATACGAACAATTCAATTATAGGCTGTGATGGGAAAAAAAAACTAAAATTTTCTCTTTAATAATATGTTAAACAAATTTAGAGTGGATTTCGTATCATATTATCGTTTTTCTAAAAATATATTTTTTTATTATTACAAAACAACAATAAATAATAATAATAATAATAATAATAATAAATTGATATGAAACAGGCCCAGTTAGGCCCATTAACATTGCTTTAACATTGTCCTTTACATGATTTAAAAAAAATAAAAATAAAATACTATTTAATTCTTAAAATTTAACAAAATTAGCTATTAGATTCTTATATTTAAAAAAAAATTATTGATTCTCTAAAAAATAATTATTGATTCTCTCATGATTGATTCCATCATAAAATATTTCTTCGTCCATTTTAATAATCAAATATCATTAAAAAAAATAAAAATATTCCTCATTTTTTATCAAATTTTATTTTCTGGTATCTATTAAATTTTCTTCACTTTTCACCACCGTCAAACCTCTAATCTCCATATAATTTCACCAATCACAATACCCATATAATTTTTCCTTCCTTTAATTTCAACAAACCAAACTTTATACAATTTATTAGTGAAAAAAAAACACCAAAATAACATTAAAAGAGCTCGATTTGGATCAGCCGCAAGGACACCATTTTTTTCATAGTTCTTGTTGGGTTATTCAAGAATCACTAAAAAGCATGAGCTACTAAATCATTTTTATAGGTTCAACGAGGAAATGATTAAAACACCGTTTGGGTATGCACCTGCTGACAAAAAAACTGACTATAAGAAAGATTCTTCTTTCCAAGATCTCTCAACCCAATATATTCAAATCTTTGACACCAAAAAGGCATAAAATTTAGTAATTCTTCTGCGGGCATTAGATGTTACAATAGAAGAGTTCTCTAATGCACTTCATGAAGTTGATTTCTTTTGTTCTCTTCTCATTTTTTTTTTTACTCCTGCAAGATAAGTGTATTAAATTGGAACACAGGGTGAATAAGGATATGGATAGGTAGAAAGGAGTTTTGTGGGGGTATAAAGTGGATGAGAATAGTGGGTATTTGATGGTGGATTGGTACAATTGGCCACTTATTGCAACAGAGTGTGGGTAAGGATGACAATTTAATCCGATCTGGTGGGTATCCGGCATGATCAGACTCGTTCGGATCGAGTTTTACCCGCCCCGTTTAATGTCGGAGCAAATATGAATTTTGTGAATATAACCTATCACATATTCGGGCTGGATTCGAGTTTATCATAAACTCGGTCCGTACCCGACCCATTTAATTATTATTATTATTATAAAGATAAAATTAAAAACCCTATCTTATTCTTCTCTTCCCAGCGCCGTTTTCTCCTCCTCTCCCATTCTCAACTTCTTCATCTTCATTCTTCTTTATCTCTATTTTCCATTTTTGCCTTTTTCAAACTCAGATCGTGCGCATACTAGGATTCATTTGCCCAAATGAATAATGTGTTTCTTTTATCTCTAAAGCTTGCCTTGTTTATTTTTCTTTTCAACTATTTACTTTGTTGGCCTTGATTCTATTTTATAGTTCATATTTATTGGGTTTTTTTGCTGCTCTTCTTTCTATTTTCTGTTTCGGTTGTTCTGGATTTAACTTATCAATCAAATATTTAGTCGTATGATAATTGATTAGATTCAGGTGCATTCAGTTGTATATATGATTTAAATAATTATGTATTTAAATACTTGATTAGATTCATGAGTATTCAATTTTATATATCATTTGTTTCTCAATTATGAATTTTTGGCATTTTTATACCTACTTCTTATCAAACAAAGCAGAATTTTTTTTTTTTGTAAGATGTAATGTTCATATATGTTTAATCAACTATTTTCTCTTAAAATGAGCAATCAGTTCTATATAATTACTTTGATTGCAAATCTTTTAAGCTAAAAAATAATATAATATTTCATCTTGGTATTATTAGTTTATTATATTTCAGGATAATAACTTCTGCAGTTTTATGAATATATCATTTTGTAACTGACGTGATTATGAAAAGGAAATTTATTAGGACTTGATATTAAAAAAATAAAAATTGATATGATTTTAGGACTATAAAATTTATCAGATTGTTGCATTGGTAAAAACTATGGGATTTATTAAAATTTTTAGACATGGCATTGGAGTAGTGAAAAAACAAGTTTTATTAACACTAAGGTAAAAAAAAAAAAAGAAGGTAAGTATATACCCGAAATTCCAAGATCGTAGCCAAATATTAGACCTCCAGTGGCAGCAATGATACATGTAAGTAAGACAATTGAAGGGAGTTTGTCAGGTAATCCTTAGCAAAATTGCGGCTACTGCTTGCCAGAACAATTCCTCCACTAGCCATTGTTTATGTATTTTGCTTTAGAAGAATGATAGATAGGCAAATAGTGCAGTTTAATTGAACTGAGAAACAGTGATATATATATATATATATATATATATATATATATATATATATATATATATATATAATAGGAGACTACGTTTAATATATTAATTAGTACTCCTTATAATGGTAGTAATTGGAATATATATCTTATCCATATCAAAACATATTATCCATTCACAACTGTTGCTAGAATTTTTATTTTTTTTTATCTAATATAACAAATAATAAAAAAGATTCTATTAATTAATTTTTAGCTTTTAAAATAGATAATATTAATAAATGTGTATAGATAGAAAATTAATACGTATATAAAATTATTTTACATATATTTGAAATTATTTTGGGAGTTTAATTGTGACTAATTAATTATAACTACTGATATATAAAATTATTTTATAAATATTTGAAATTATTTTTAAGAGTTTAATTGTGAGTAGAATTGGGAATATATTTGCCTGCAAAATTATTAGTTGAGAGTTTAATTGTGAGTAAAATTGGAAATATATTTACTTATCTGTGTAATGTCAAGAAAAGGACTAAACTACTGTGGATTAAAAACAATACTAAACAAAAAAATTATATAAACTTTATAATTTAAGATTATACTTTATAATTTAAGATTATTCTAATGACATGTTTATCAATTTGTTAGTCTCTAGGCCAACCACATTATATATGCTTTAATTATGAAGTGAAACAATGCAACAATTAATATAAATTTCTTCAATGATTTATTGTGTTTTAATTTCTTCAACATTATATATCATTTTATTGTTTTTTTAATTTTTTTAAATAGTTTTAGGTTCAAAAATGTCATCCTCGAGAAACAATAGCTCTCAACATGAAATTGAAAGTAATCAATCTCCAAGTTCAAGTGAAACTTCCAACTTCATGTGATCCTTCTCTGATGTCATTCACACTAGAAAATAGTAGTTCCACTCCAACTAGCACACCTTCTAGTTCTAAACTTGAAATTGATGGAGTAAGTAGAAAAAGGAAATTAACATTAGATGTTTGAAACCATTTTAAAAGAAAGAAAGTTGATGGAAAATATAAAGCTCAATGTAATTATTGTGACAAATTATTTTTAGGAGATACTAAATATGGAACTTCACATTTGCGTGAGCATTTGAAAAGATGTCCTAGGAAAAAAAATTATGGGATTAAAGATATGAGACAAAAGGTTTTGATTAGTGAACAAAGAAAAGCTGATGGGTTGTCTAAGACTAATTTAGGCATTTATTATTTTGATGAAAATATCTCAAGACAAGAGCTAGCTAAAATGATCATATTGCATGAGTTATCTCTTAGTGTTGTTGAGTACATTGATTTTAGGAGATTTGTGCATTCTCTTCAACCATTATTTAAAATGGTTTCTAGAAACACCATAAGAAAAGATATTTTGAAAATTTATGAACATAAGAAAACCAAGGTGTACATAGCACTGGAGAAGTATCAAAGTAGAGTTACTATTACAACCGATATGTGGACTTCAAGCAACAAAAAGAGAGGGTTCATGGTGATCACATCATACTTTATTGATGATTCTTGGACTATGCAAAATCACATCTTGAAGTATTTTTCATTTTCAATTTGCAAATTTAATACTATACTATAATATCTTTATTTCCTAAGTGATTTCATGATGAAATTATGATAAGTATGTGAAAAAATATTTATTAATGTGTTTGAATTGTTGAATCTTTTAGGTTTATCTATGTTCCATCTCCTCACACAAAAGAAGTTCTTTCTTCTACACTTGTTGATTGCTTGCTAGAATGAAATTTAGATAGAAAATTATTTACTTTGACTGTTGATAATTGTAGTACAAATGATGCCATGATTAGAGTTCTTTTAGATAAGCTTCAAAAGAGAAATCTCTTGGTAAATGGGTCACTTTGTGCTGCTCATATTTTGAATTTAATTATGTAAGATGGGTTAGCAATTATTGGGCCATGCATTGAAAAAGTGCGTGATAGTGTGGTGCATTAGACTGGATCACAAAAGAGGAGACAAAAATTTGAAGAAATGACTAGGCTAATGATTGTTTTATGCACCGAAGAGTTATTTCTTGATTGCAAAACTAGGTGGAATTCTACTTATTTGATACTTTCTACTGGTTTGCTCTATAAAGATGTGTTTTTTCATTTGAAACAACGTGACTCCTCTTATACTTGTATGCATAGTGAGTAAGAATGGGAATTAGCTAAAGAAATTTGTGAAAAATTGGAGTTATTTTATAATGTAACTGAAGTATTTTTTGGGAGAAATTATCCCATAACTAATTCCTATTTTATAAAGGTTTGTGAGGTGAAAATAACATTGAGTAGATGAGTTGTGACTCCTAATGAGATAATTAGAAAAATGGCTTTGGATATGATTGAAAATTTTAATCAATATTAGGATGTGATTCATGGCATCATGGGAGTAGTTGCTATTTTGGACCCAAGATTTAAGATGAAATAGTTGGATTAGATGTTTGGTCAAATTTATGGTGATAGAACTGCAGATGAGATCCTTAGGATTAAAAATATCCTTTATGAATTGCTTAACTAATATAATAAAAAGACATTCAATGAGGGTTCCACTTCTACTTTATCTTGTCTCACTGAGTCCACTTTTCTTTGTGGGAATGATTTTCTTTTTGGATTTGATTTATTTGTGAGCAGCGACAAGAAAGTTAAGAATGCCAAAGTGAAATTAGATTATTGTCTTGAGGATGGTGTTTTACCTAGGACTAAGGATTTTGATAGTTTATCTTAGTGGAAAAATCATGGAATTAAATATCCTAGTTTAAGCTTGATTGCAAGAGATGTTTTAGCTATTCCTGTAACAATAGTTGCTTCAGAATCTGAATTCAATATAAGTGGTAGATTATTGAGTCCACATCGTAGAAGGCTAACTCCTAAAATAGTGGAAGCACTCATGTGTGCTCAAAATTGGTTGTGGACTGAGATTAGAGATAATTAATTTGTTATATTACTTTGGTTTATTCAATTAATTATTACTCAATAAATATTATAATATTAACATATTTTTCTTCTTTATAGGTTCATCTACTGACCTTCCAAAGGATAGTACTTTTCAAATCATTATTGATGATGGCGAGGATATTGATGAAGAAAGTGGGATAATTGAAGATATTGATGAGTATTGAATAGTATTTTTTTGGGTTAATTTTATTGGTAGTCCTTGAAGTATTAACTAATGCACATTGTGGTCCTTAATCTATAAAACGTAACACAAAAATCCTCAGACTTTCAATTTACTTTCACTGGCAGTCCTTAACAGCCCAAAATTATTGTTATTTCTATTTTAACCCCCCAAAGTCCTTTTTTTTTTTTCAAAGAAATCCAAAAATCCTATTTTCTTTATAACTTGGCTCTAATACCATTCAAGGTGAGCCTACTCTCTCTCTAATCAGTTTGTTAAGAGGCAGAATTACAGAGAACTATCTTCAAAGAGTTTTTCTTTTATTTCTGATTTCTTTCAGCTTCTCATACTCATTGTGATAGCGAGAGTTGACAACAAAACCCAAAGGGCCTTTGTTCTCAAGGAAAAAATCATCAAACTCACTCTGTCTAAGAGTCAACTCTTCTAAATTTTTAAACAACTTGTCTATAGAATTATTTAGAGAGTCTAAATAATCTATAATAGAATTTAATAATACTATCACTAGATCCTTGCCTACACCGTGATATAGGTGATGACAATCAGGATAAGAACAACCTGAAGAATTACTGGTCATCCAACAATCGTACAAAAGCACTAAGCCTTTCTAGACAATGAAATTTATTAAATTCAAGCTCTTGGTCTAGAAAATTTTTAAGTTCAATGTCTTCTTTATTAGGCCTCTCAAGTCTTTCAATCCTTTCTATAACAACAGGTAATTCTCTTATTATTTGTTCATATAAAGCAAAAAAATGATCCTGTAGTCTAAGACTGGTACTCAGCTCTTCCTTCTTAGCTCGAGTTAAAGTTAGACCTCTAAGCCAATTTCTATTAACAGATTAGTTGGAAGACATAAATGTTTAAACATAAACTTAAAACATTTATAATATACATACCTTTATAGACCGGGTCCACTAAGCTTCCGCAACGGCTTTAGCCCTCCTTCTAAGCTCGTCACTAGCAATACCTTCAGAGAGGTATGGAGGATATGACTTACTACCCTTTCTTGGTTAGGTCTTACTGCAACATTCCTAGATATCAAACCATTTTAAAGGATGAAAGGTATATAAAAACAAAATTATCATACAAATAAAGACTTGAAAAATATTTTTCTTAAAGAAACTCAGTATTTTATTTTGCTCCCCTTCTTCAATAAGTTGAAGAGGTATATATAGACTTTTTACAAACGAAGTTGTATTTGTATTACTGTTTACCAGCTCAAAAGAAAAATAATTAACATATTACAATAATTAAGATAAATAGCTAGAATTGTATGTCAGTTTTACAAAACTACAAAAATAAATGGACAGCTAGTGCCTCTAATATTGTTCTCTAGCTATATTCAATACAATAATTAAATAAAAACAATGACTGCTTTAATTTTACAGTTAAAGAGTCAGTCTTTATCTAGACATAAGTTCTTTTCATCGGGACCACAAATTTTAAAGTTACTTTGGCCGATAGTGCTTTAATATCTCCAGTTAATTCTGAAAAGCAATTCCTCATTTATTATGCTGAGGCTGACGTCATGGATGACATTTTTGTCACTCCATCTGTGAGTTGCTGACTAGGGCGTCCATGCTTTCTCTTAGTCCTGCATAACCCCTAGCCATCTCTTTTGCAACACGTTGCTATCTGAACTGAGCAACCTTCTTTCAGACCTTCATGGTTTCAGATTGGAAATCCAAACTTGGATCTAAATCCACTAGTCTAAGAAATAATTTTTGTGCTTCTTTTCATCCCTTAATCATGGACAAAACTCTTGTAATGGGAGTATATTGGGACCGGATAGTAACAAATACTTTACCATCTCACAGCTTGGGTAATAATCTTGTTTTCTTTATACATGTTAAAATAAAAAATTAAATTCTGATTATTAACTTTCTGTGGGTCAACAAATTCCTTAGCCATAACATGATGGAGATCCCAAATTTGATAAGGATAACGAATAATTTCATCCTCACCACAATCCATAATTGTGCTAATAATATAACTGGTAATTATTCTTGAGTCTAATCTCAAGAATTCTAAGGATTTATGCACAATATTTGAAAGTAATTTATATAGATCATTATCATTTCTATTTATCTCGATAATTTCTGTCAATCCTACATCTGTGTAGCGGAGACTATCTTTTGCTATTTCTGAGGGAATTCTCAGATTTAGATTTCCATATCCTTGCCAATGGATGTATGAGTATAACATAGAACACTATTTAAGAAAATGATCTATCGAGTCCACCTTCTTTATATTTCTGGTATAGGCCACTTCTGGCAGAATGTATGAACTCATTTTATCAAAAAGTTTATCCCTTTCCATTACTAACTAAAAGGAATCTTCTTAATCTTTTTTACGGATTTCAAGCTGTTTTTCTAAATATGAAATATATGAAACAACTTCATCTACAAAGTATTGTAATTGCTTGAAGTTTCTTTTGGTTAATCCTCCATACAATCCAGAACACAATATAGATCCGTCTTTTGAAAGACCATAATTGTACTTTATGAAGTACCAGGTATTTTCATCCTTGCAGATGTTTGAAACCTCAAGGTTATCTACCCTTATGATCTTCATGAATTCTTCATGAATATCATCATATTCATTTTCGGATTCTTTCATTGTGATTTCCTTAGAAGATTGTTGGATTTCTTATTTTTTGAATTCAGTTGTTCCAAAAACAATACCCAAATTTAATTCATCACAATTAGGATTTTCATCCTCAAAGTTTTTATCAACTTTATCCTCTTTATGAGTTTGGTTTGGAATCTGTGAATGTTCATTGGCCTTTCCACTAGCATTGTGTTTTTAATCTAATATATCACCAGAGTTTTTATAACTCTTCTCCTGTAAAGAAGTTTGATTTGGAACTTTTAAATGGTCACTGGCATGTTCACTAGCCTGTTGATTTGGAATCGATAAAAATTTATTGGCACTTTCAGAAGCCTCTTGGTTTAGAACTCTAGATTCCTTGGCACTTCCACTGGCCTTTTGGTTTATGTAACACCTGCCATTTTTATATATATCAATATGTGTGTGTATAATTTTAAATGAAATTGGCTTAGTTCATAAATCCTGCAATAAGTCTAAATTTTTATTTATTTTGATGATGTTAGTGAATGAGCGAGTCAAAGAATGAGAATGGGAAAATATTCTTTAGTATAATATTGGTTAATATGATTGAACCCCTAAACTGTGTATTTTAAGTGACAAAAGAATCAAGGAGTTGGAATATCTATAGCGCACTTGTGAGCTAGCCTTGCGAAGAGGTAATGGCGAACTTGCCATGCGAAGAGGAATATGTGAACTGGGATTGCGAGCCGGCATATTCGAACTGGGATTGTGAACCGGTAATTACGAAGTGGCGAAGTGGCAATGCAAGTCGGCATAGGCGAAGTGGCAATGCAAACTGACAGATGCGAAGTGGCACTGGCGAGCTGGCCATGCGAAGTGGCATTGGCGAGCTAGCCATGCGAAGTGGAAAGAGGGGAGCTGGAAATACGAGCCGACATAGGCGAAGTGGCAATGCGAGCAGACATAGGAGAAGTGGCAATGCGAGCTGGCATATGCGAAGTGGCAATTGCGATCCGACATATGCAAAGTGGCAATTGCGAACTGGTATAGGCGAGCAGGAATTACGAGTATGCGAAGTGGTAATGGCGAGTCGGCAATGTGAAGAGGCATTAGCGAGCTGGGAAAGGCGAACTGACATTTGCGAGCCAGCAATGGGAAGAGGCATTGACGACCTGGGATTGGTGAACTGGCATTTGCGAGCCAGAAATGCGAAGAGGCATTGGCGAGCTGGGATTTGCAAACTGACATTTGCGAGCCTGCAATGCGAAGAAGCATTTGCGAGCTGGGATTTGCGAGCTAGAATAGCGAAGCAGAAATGGCGAGGCAGAAATTACTGGGCAGTAGCCTATTTAAAGAGGCAGTAACTGGTTGTTATTTCACGTTAGCTTGTATTTCTTTCTTCTCTATTTTCTCTGTTGCTCATCTTTTCTTCAAAAGAAACGAAACACTGTCTCTCCATTTCTTCTTCAAAATTTCACGATTTCTTCATCAAATTTTGGAGAAAAATTTCGTGAAATCATAAATATTATCTGTGTTCATCTCTTTTCCATCCTGAACTAGTGGAAAGGAGTTGGAGATTTCAAGAGGCATTGAAGTATAGATTTTATCCATTTTAACCCATTTGAGGTAAGGGTTTATTTGTTGGTTTTAATTGATTTATTAGATGTTATTTAGGTTGAAATAAATGGATTTAGTGTTAATTTACCTAGATTGATACTAATTTATGGAAATACCTAAATTTGAGGGTTTATTTGGAATGGTAAGATATGATTTGATAAATCAGTGATGGGTTTTATTAATTGATGATAGAATTAGTCAATTGGATGTAAGTGAACAACTAATTGATGGTTAATTTGATGTAGAGTTTTAGATTGTGGAATTGGAGTTCTCAAAGTAGCCAAAATTTGGGGGTTTTGGTGAAATTGGTGCAATTAGCTATTGCATTGGCTATTGGAAGGTTGAGGTGAGTTCTACATGCATCATTTGACATGTTTAATTGCTTGAATTGATTATTGGACACCATTTGAGAAAAACCCCAATTGGTCAAACCCTTTTTCCTTGAGTTACCTTTGGATTTTCTTGATTTATACTTAAATTTTCCTTGCTAAATCAGTCCATATGATGTTGAATAACTTTGTTTAATTGATATCTATCATTTAAATCATCGAACCTCACTTTTGTCTTATTAATTGCCCTTAATACCAAATCCTCAATTGATAATTGTATATTGTACATGGTATGACTATTATTGATAATGGATATTGTATTGATTGATACCGAACTGATTAATTGATTGACTGTATCCGAATGTCGTTGTTGCTTATGGTATCCCTTGTTATTGATCTTGATATGGTTTTGGCAGAACTTCTAATTCGATAGGGGAGTGGAAAAATACTGTCGACCTTGTGCACATTGTATATATATATTTGTACCATAGCTGGGAGGGGTTATGGTCCTGACCATAAGGTCTGATCCACCTTATGCTTATTTGATACTGGCAGCATACATGCCCCAGTGATATCTGATTTGTTTGTTTGGAGACTGTATAATTTCTTTTCATACAGTTCATCTCATTATCTGTCTTTCCATATGTAACCTAGCCGGTATGATTTTAGTTGGCTTTATTGTACCTTGACATTTATTCGGTACACTGATATTTCATTGATCGATACCTTTGTTTATATGATACCTATTATTTATTGCGATGCATGTGAATTCACTGAGTATCATCTATGATCACCCGTTTATTGTTTACCCCTTTCAGGAGAGGATTAGAGTTGTAGAATCCAGACTTCTATTTCTCTGAGGATTCTGCTATAGACTTTCAGATGTATATGCATATACTGTATTTTGTATAACATTTATTTTGGTGTTTATTATCAGCTGCTCCATGGGTATGAACGGTTAGCTAGGAAATGAACATGTATATGATGATGGAGTTATGATATGGATGATATTATGTATTAATATGACATTGTGATAATTGATGTTACAGCCATTTCAGAATGTATGGCAGGTTAATAGAATGATTGGTAATTAATGAATATGAATAAAATATTGAAGTTATAGATGATGCGAATGATATTGGGTTCTATGGTGTCGGTCTCCATTGACATCCCCCATGCCCTAGGACCATCGCGGCTTGGGAAACCGGGTCGTGACAGTTTAGAACCACTAAAGGCTCACCGGCACTTCCACCAGCCTTCTTTGAGCCATCATGGGTACCCTTCTGTGAAGGAGTTGGGCATTGCAGCCTTTCTATAGCGGCCATTTCACCTTCATCATTTTGATTAAATTCTTCTCTGAATCTCTTTACCTGTTCAGGAGTAAGGCCAAGTTTTTTTACAGTTTTTTGGTAAAAAATTTCAGGGACTTGCGGTTTTGGCGCCTTAGGATTTTTTTTATTTATTATTTTGATTCAAGGATTTCTCCTTTGATTTTTTGTTAGCCTTTTTTAGACTAACCAGTTCTTTCGAACTCGCTGACTTTTTCTTAGGACACTCTATAGAGATATGTCCTTGAGATTTACATATCCAGCACATAACATCTTTTGATGCTATAGCTTTTCTTTTCATTCTTGAAGAACCAGAGTCATCGCTCTTAAAGTCTTTACTCCCTTTCTCGACTTTCTTTGTGCATTGGTTTCGACTGTGACCCTCTTTTTTACATATCCAACATATTTTATTTTTTGCGGCAGGGTCCATCTGTAAAATTAGACAATTCACAAAAAAGAGAATCAGTTATTACATTTTTATCAGAAGGAATATATTTAATATCAAACCTATAATAACTAAACCATTCTTGCAATTTTAAAAGTCTAGTTTGTCTAGCCTTTTTGAGATTCAGATTCATAAATCCTTTTACATAGATTGAATTTATTCTAATTACGAACCTATGAGGAGCCAGGAAGATGTAAAAGGCTTTTATACCAATTTTAACTATTAAGACTTCATTTTCATGGATTGGATAATTAATTTTAGATTATTTAAAGGTTCCACACCAATACTTTCAGATTTTTTCTAGTTTTCTACATTTGATTTTTAATACTGTTCTCTAGGATTTTTCTGAAGCATCTACCTCTAGAACTAACTCATCTGCATTTGATAGTAAATTAAGATAAGGCCAATTTTTCATTTTATCTTTTACCTGGATGACAGCCTGACTATTCTCATCATCCCAAAACCAAAGGAACTTTATCAAATGTTTTCTTAGATATTCTTCCTAGGTTTTTGGAAAGATTTTTTACGAACTTTCTAGCATAGTTAACAAGTCCGCAAAATCTTTATACTTATTTCCTATCTTCTAGTTCGTCAGGAAAGTTAATAAGTTTTTCAGAAATGTGGTTTTGTAGCCTAATTTTACCTTTTTCAATTTCCATTCCTACAAAATTTATATTTTTCTTAAACCACTCTATTTTTCTTTCAGATAAAATCATACCTTCATATTTGAAGATATCAGTCACTTATTCAAGGTGACTCATGTGTTCTTTTTTATTATTACTAAAAACTAGCACATCGTCTATATAGACCATACAAAATTTTTTCAATGCATTAAAGGCATTGTTCATTTTGAGTTGAAATACGCGTGAAGTATTTTTCAGGTCGAATGGCATTACTAACCATTCATACATCTCTTGAGGTGCATTGAAAGCTGTAAGGGCTACAGAGTCTTCTTCTATATTTACTTGCCAATAACCACTTTTTAGATCAAATTTAGAAAAGATAAAAGGTTATTTAAGACTTACCCTATCTATGACATCTCCTGTTGTAAGGATCTTGTAACTATCATCATTTGTTGCTTTATTTACCTCATAATAGTCTATGACCATTTGTGCTTTTCCCCGCACCTGTTCTGCATAGTTTATTACTATAAAGGCTGGACTAGAATGTAGGCTATTACTATCTCTAATCAAACATTTTTCGAGTAATTCAGGAATCTGCTTGTCAAATTCCTCTATCATCTCATTGGTATATGTTATATTTTTTTTTTTTCTGATAATAGTGTTGAGATCTTTCAGTTCTAATTTGGCAGTTATGCCATTTAGCACCCATAGCTTTAGCGGATCTTCACTAAACTCATCAGCCAATTTTATAAGAAACTTATCCCACTTAGGTCCTTTCAGCTGGGGTTGTGTAATAGATGTTTTTTTATCCCCCCTTGTGCTTTAAAATACAATTCTTCATACCAAGAGGTAACCTTTGACTCTTGGTCAAATAAACAATCTAGCCAAGTTTCACCACACTGGGCTTGCACTCTGAATGCTTGTTCACATAGCATAGATCCATACAACTCTGATATTTTAAATGGATAAAAACTAAAATTTAATTTATTTTTTGGATTTGTCAGATATGTGATTTTTACACCTTCAATTGAGATGTAATCATTGTGCTAGACAAAGGGTCCATTTTCTTTTTGCACCTTTAGGAAAGCATTTCCTAAATGATATATGCATCTAGATCAGGGAATGTCAGGACCTTATCAATAGTGAACTTTTGTCCACTTATGATAACAGGAACTTGTTTTGCAAATTGTGTCACCAAGTTCACTTCTCCTCCTGCCATACGTAGTATCATAGGCTGGGTCAATAGTTTCCACCATTCATCAGGGAGTGCATTGGGTCTAGTACTAGTTATTGTTGTGCTTGTGTCTAGTACTAGTTATTGTTGTGCTTGTGTCAACTAATGCATCGAAAAAGTAATCATAATAACCATAAATTTTAAATGTTAAAGAGATATATTTACTCAAAGCTAATTTTTCTGTACTAAATATCTTTGATGATGCCATGGTATCAGGACATACCATTGTCCAAACTTCCTCGAAAGGAATTGAATGTTGCTAAGAAATTTTTTGTATTTTTTAACAACCTCAGGGACTAGTGTTAGATGCTTAACCATCTTTGGATTTTCCCTAATTTCTTCATCTTCATATACAGGTAAGCTTATAGTCTTATATCCTACAATAGTTCTACCATTGGAAGATGATTGTGTATCTTCCTCCTGAACTAGTGTCTTAGAAACTTCTTCTCTAATTATTGATGAAGTGGAATTACTTCTAGGTAATCAAGGGACATGATATGATATCCTAGGAGGATCAGAAATCCTAAGATTTCTCATAGGCTCATCTAGGTTTAAGGTGATATTTCTATCCCTTTGTGTGATTTGAGAGGAACCTATTGATCTTGATGTCTCTGCTGGTTCTTGGAGAACCTAACTCCTAGGCTAGGATAACTCTAGATAATTAATTTCTTTTTTATGGAACTGCCTATAGTTATTTGAACCTTCATTGAATAACTTTGTGATTTTAGAGATATTTCTCACTCTAGGATTGGTTGTATTAATTAGTCTAAAAATTATCCTATTGTGATATGCTAAATATTTAGCCTGAGAATTCATTATATTCATATTCATGAATTTAATCCTTAGTGATAAAGAATTACCCAAACACTTATCCTTTATTGACATCATATAGTTAGGATAAGTATGGAACCAAACTGGACTATGTGCAAGGTTAGTCAGGACCCCTGATATTAGTTGGTCTTGGAATAAATTTCATCTTTTGTCTAACACAACTGCTATCACAGGATTATCAGCTGGAAAATTGAACATTGGTATTAGTCCTACCTGGACAAGACCAATATGAATATATTGAAATGTTCCATTTGATTTAGTTACCAATTCCCTTATTTTTGGTAAATTGATCAAAGATAGGTCCAATGTTTCTAGTTCTGTACTAGAAACCTGAGCCGTAGATTCTGACTGGGAGACATCTACTACGGACCTAAAACTAAATTTAGATTTGTTGTAAATAGTATTGATGTCTACCTTTGGGAGTTTCCATTCTAGGCAGCTTTTGGATGGATCATCATACTGGAAAGATTCTTCCTGTGCCAGAGAAGTATCTAAGGGGATTATCTCTTCATCTATGGGCCCTTCTTCCATATTCATCATGAATAGCTGGGCTGTCTAAAGATCATATTCATCTATATTAGTTTCACATTAAAAAACTACTTCGTAAACGGAATCTATTTCGAAATCTATGTCAGAATATTCATCTTCTTCTATTGGCTCATAGACAAGATTCTCATCTTCGAAGAAATTTATTCTAAGATTTTCTTTTTGCTTGCTCTTTTGTGGACAAGCATCTGCTTTGTGATCTTTTGACCCACAAATCCAACAATAAGAGCAACTATTTAGAAGTTTCCCCTGTGGGTACTTAGGGGCTCTACCATATTTTTTCTTAAAGGCATCTATTTTGTCCTTATCCTTAAGGTTAGTTCTTCTTTAAATAAACCTAGAAGGTTTATTAAACCTCTTTTTGTTGTTTCTATCATTTTTTGATATTTTTTTTCTATATCCTTTAAACCTTTTCTTTTTGGTATCACAAGTAGAACATCCTGCTTCAGATCTTTTTCCTATTCCTTTCTCATTTGTTGTAGTATACCCGTACCTACCAAGAATATATTCAATTTGAGAGCAACAACTCTTGTTCAAATAAGGAAGATGTTTTACATTTTGTCTTACTTGAAGTTAAGTACACGCCTTTCTCAACCACTTTTTCTTACCTCCTAATCCATCAACCACTTGTTCTTCATTTAGGAGGAGTTAATAGGCATTCTTTGCTACCTCTGGCCATAGTTCTGGGAGCTTAGCAAAAAAAAATGTTGACATGTAATTTTGAGTATTAAGATCAAGATTATAATAATACTTTTGGAATTCACATTCATAGTTGTCAAAATAACACATGTCACATATCTGTAGTTTCATCAATGCCATTAAAGATTGTTCTCTTTCTAATGACTCAGTTGAAATTCAGAAACCATAAAATTCTCTTTTCAGGGTATCTACGATGATAGCTATAACCTCATATACAAGAATTGCTTTTCTAATTTCATCTCTAACAAATGTTTGAACTACTAGGTGATCCCAAAATTTTTTAGCATTGCCAACCATGGTAACTTTGCAAAGTTCGTAGGCGGCCTCAGTTGAGTAGCTACCTGCTGTAGTTGTAAACTTGATCATGGTAATCCATTCATCTATTCTCTCGTATGCATGCTTTTCACAATCTAGATTTAGAAAAGCTGCCGGGGTGATAACTGGCCTTAATGGATTATCCCTAGGTTGAAATTCTAGTTTTGTCCTATAGAGATAATTAGGCTTATATTATGCCTTCTTTGTAGTAAAAAGCTCATTAAATATTATATCATCTAAATGTAAAGGAGTTTCTTCTACCAGACCTAGAGATTTTATAAGGTCTTTAGCTACTTTGCTACTATCTTGGTTAGCAGCTCTTATTATAGAGAAAATCCTATTTAGGAGATAATTTTGTATATTATTACCTTTCCTATTTAGGAGATAATTTTATATATTATTAGTTTTCCTATTTTGTTGTAAAACCCATTAATTATAGGATTAGATTAGATTACCATAAATTATGGGATTTGATTAGGTTTTCTATTTTTGCTAGGTTAATGTGTATAAAGCCGACATTGTTGTTTGGTAATAAAATAAGAAGAATACAATTCTCTTTCAATTGTTCATATGGTATCAGAGCCTTCATAGCCATCATTTTTTGTTTAACGAATTATCTCACGACCTTCATTGTCGAACTTTAATATTTGTTGTCAACTTTATTTCTGGGATTTTTTCGTTCTCTAGTTTGGCCTTCATTGCCAAAGCCTATCATTTATCCTTTTATCTTAAATCTTTTTTCTCTTAAGCAAAATGTCAGAAACCGGAGAAACCACTTCCTTGACTATATCTGAACAGTTAAACCGAAACCAACAACCTGGAGATTTATCGAGCATTCAAGCAACCTATAGATTGGATGGGAAAAACTATCTCAAATGGTCTCAACTTGTTCGCACAATTCTCAAAGGGAAAGGAAAAATAAGTCATCTCACAAGTGCAACCCCTAAATCAAACGATCCTCGCCTTGAAACTTAAGAGGAAGAAGATTCAATGATAATGGCTTAGTTGTGAAATTCGATGGTTCCTGAAATAAATGATACTTGTATGTTTTTGGCAACTGCAAAGGGATTTGGGATGCTATTTAACAGACCTATTCAAAGGCGAAAGATGCAGCTCAAGTTTATGAAGTTGAAGTGAAAACAATGGCTGTAAAACAGGAAAGTAGAACTGTCACTGAGTATGCCAATCAATTGAAGTCCTTATAGCAAGAACTTGATCATTATAGGGTGATACAAACTAAATGTTCAGAAGATGCAGCTGTTTTGAAGAATTACATTGAGTAGGACCGTGTCTATGATTTTCTTGTTGGACTTAATCCAGAGTTTGATCAAGTGAGAATTCAAATTCTTGGAAAACAAGAAGTACCTTGTTTCAATGAAGTGGTATCACTAATTCAAAGTAAAGAATGCAGAAGATGCCTAATGCTTGAACCACAAAGCACAGATGTCTCCGCTATGGTGGCTAGTGGCACTATCAAACCAGGAAAAGAAGTAGCTCTTCCAATTGAAAAAATTAAACAAGGATGAGAAGGATTATGGTGCACCTACTGTAAGAAGTCTCGCCATAATCATGACAAGTATTGGAAGCTCTATGGAAAGCCTCCAAGTCGTGAGTGGAACCAAAGAAGTGATCAGCCCAAAGGAAGTGGACACGTTTATATGGCAGTAGCATCTCAAGGAAAAGCAACACCACAGGAGTCGAGTAGTCTCAATCATAAGGAGATAGAGAGGTTGAGATCCCTTATCAACATCCTTGAAAAGCCTTCAGGTAGTGTTTCTCTAGCATATTCAGGTAAGTTTCTAATTTCCTTTGGATTAAATGCCTCGGATATTACCTTTGCCAACTTATAGGTCATGGATTCTGGCGCAACCGACCACATGACTCACTCATCTAAATATTTCTCAACCTATACACCATGTCCAAGGAACAGGAAAATAGCCTTAGCCGATGGATCCCTAGCTACTGTTGCAGGTCTAGGTGATATTAAAGTAAACCCATATATAACATTAAAAATTATTCTTCATGTTCCTAAATTGTCTACCAATCTTGTTTCAGTTCAAAAATTCACTGAAGATTTATCTTGTAATGTAAAATTTCACAACAGTTATTGTGTATTTCAGGACAAGGATTCGGGGAGGATGATTGGACATGCTAGAGAACAAAGTGGCCTCTACTATCTTGAAGCACCAAGTCGGTCAACACATCACCACAAACAGATTTTTCTTTGTTTCAGAATCCATTTCATCCAATAAAGAGAAAATTTTCCTTTACCATCGTCGCCTAGGACACCCATCATTTCAAATTGTTAAGACCATGTTTCCTCTTTTATTTACAAACTTAGATGTTGAGAACTTTAATTGTGAAGTGTGTGAACTTGCTAAACACAAACGTGTCTCTTTTTCAAAAAGCAATAATAAAAGTTCTATTTCTTTCTACTTTATACACAGTGATATTTGGGGTCCAACAACTATTTCTAATGTATCTAGGGTTAGATGGTTTGTTTCTTTTATATGGATTTTTCTACTCAAACATAAATCAGATGTGAGTACTATACTTCCAAATTTTTGTTCTATGATAAAAAACTAATTTGGGGTAACCATTAAAAGATTCAGGTCAGATAATGCCAAAGATTACTTTAACCAAACACTTGCCTCATTTTTCCAGAAAGAAGGGATAGTTCATGAATCATCTTGTGTTTATACCCCACAACAAAACGGGGTAGCAGAGCAGAAAAATGGTCATCTCCTTGAAAAAATCTGAGCTCTATTGTTTCAAACAAATATGTCCAAGTCTTTTTGGGAGGAAGCAATTCTTACAGCCACTTATCTCATAAATAGGCGACCTTCTAAAGTTTTGGGTTTCAAGAGTCCTATGGACATCCTTTCGACATTTTACCCAAATATAAAGACCAATAATAATCTGATCCCAAGAATTTTTGGGTGTATGTCTTTTATCCATGTCCATATTCAAATATGAGGGAAATTGGATCCGAGAGCATTAAAATGTGTGTTTGTGGGCTATTCATCAACTCAAAAAGGATACAAATGTTATCATCCTCCTTCCAAAAAAATTTTTATCTCAGTAGATGTCACATTCGATGAGAACAAATCTTATTTCAACACTCATCATCTTCAGGGGGAGAAACCAATTAAGGAAGATGAGGATACTGGCCATAGTTCCTTACTTGATACTTCATCTTTGCTTGAACCTGAACCTAGATCTAAACCACCTGAACAAACGCAGCTGCCTGAACAACAACTTGAAATACAGCAACCTGAACAATAATCTCAGCTGCGTGAACAACAACTTGAAATACAACAACCTGAAAAATAACCCAAAATATAGCAGCCTGAAACACAGCCTAGACAGTCCCAAACAAAGTCTGATTCGGCCCCTGGTGATTTAAGATTTGACAAGGTGTTCACGAGAAAGAAGATAGTCACTCATGATCTTGTGCAAGTTCAAAAGTCCAATCCAAGTCCTTTGAATGAGGTAACAATTTCTAACTCTTCATTACAAGGTAATCTTGAAGTGCAGGAAAATAATGATAAACAAGACCTACTAATTGCTCTCCAAAAGAAAACCAGAGAATGTACAAAATGACCATTATACCCCTTTGCATAATATTTATCATTCCAAAAATTTTCACCCTCACGCCAAGCCTTCCTTATAAGTTTAAACACTATCACCATTCCTACCACATTATCCGAGGCTTTATCCAATGAAAAGTGGAAACAAGCTATGAATGTGGAAATGGAAGCATTAGAGAAAAACAAGACATAGGAATTGGTGAAGTTACCAGCGCAAAAGAAACCAGTAGGCTGTAAATGGGTATACACGGTTAAGTATAGAGCAGACGGGTCAATTGAGAGGTACAAGGCACTGTTGGTAGCCAAAGGTTACACTCAAACATATGGGATTGATTACTTGAAGACCTTTGCTCCGTTGCAAAAATGAACTCAGTAAGATTATTATTGTCACTAGCAGCTAATTATGGTTGGGATTTACAATAGTTCGAAGTTAAGAATGCTTTTGTTGCACGGGGAGTTGGAAGAAGAGATATATATAGAGGTTCCACCAGGATATAGGAAGAACTTGGCTACTAATACTGTATGTAGATTGAAGAAATCTCTGTATGGCCTCAAACAATCACCAAGAGCATGGTTTGGAAGGTTTACTAGAGTCATGTTAGCAAGTGGTTATAAGCAAAGTCAGGGAGATCATACACTATTTATCAAACACTTTTCTTCAGGGAGAGTTACAGCTCTTTTAGTGTTTATTGATGACATAATAATAACATGGAATGATGATACAGAAAAATAAGTGTTGAGCAAGTGCTTGGCTAAAGAGTTTGAGATTAAGGCATTAGGGAGGCTGAAGTATTTCCTTGGGATTAAGGTTGCACACTCTGGACAAGGGATCTTTATCTCTCAACAGAAGTATATTACAGATCTTTTTGAAGAAACCGAAAAAACTGCATGTAAACTAGCAAGCACTCCTATAGATCCTAACCTTAAACTTGGTATACCAGAGGAGGATGCCACAGTTAATAGGGAGATGTATCAAAGGCTTGTGGGAAAACTCATTTATCTATCTCACACAAGGCCAGATATAGCCTATACAGTAAGCGTAATTAGTCAGTTTATGCACAATCCAAGAAAGGTTCACATGCAAGCTGCTCATAGAGTGCTACAATACTTTAAAGGAACACCAGGAAAAGGTATTTTATTTAGAAGAAATGAAGGTTTGGTGCTAGAAGTATATACTAATGCAGACTATGCTGGGTCAATTGTTGATAGGAGGTCAACCTCAGGATATTGTACCTTTCTTGGTGGGAATCTAGTAACTTGGAGGAGTAAGAAGTAAAACGTCGTAGCTCGATCAAGTGCAGAGGCTGAATTTTTGGCTATGACCCAAGGCGTTTGTGAGTTACTTTGGTTGAAGATTATTCTTGAAAACTTGAGGATTGAATGGGATGGTCCTATGAGACTTTATTGTGATAACAAATCTGCAATCAGTATTGCTCATAACCCAGTACAACATGACCGGACAAAACATATTGAAGTGGACAAACATTTCATTAAGGAGAAGCTAGAGAGTGGATTGATAT
>CANXYC010140523.1:0-19914 GCA_948193065.1 Aleurites moluccanus
TTAAAATAAAATTATTTTATTTTGTTAAATATGCAAAAAATAATTTTATTTAATCAAATATACAAAAAATAAGAAAATAAATCACTTTTAAAAATTAATTATTTAATTAAATAAAAAGTAATTTATATTAATTTTAAATTAAAATATACAATAAATAAATAAATAAAATTATGTATGAATATTTTATATATAAAATTATTCACATATATTTTTAAATATTTTAATTTTAATTATTAAATGAAAATTAAGAAAATATATTTAAAAAAAAAATTGAAGATATTTTAGGAATGATAGTATTTAAAGAAATAAGTGCAATTAGTCCTTATATTTTGATTATTTTATTTATTTTTCATTTTTTATTTTTTATTAAATTTTAGTAAAATAACTAAAAATACCTCATATATATATATATATATATATATATATATATATATATATAATAAGAGAAAAATAATTTATTTTTAATTATTTTAATTTTAATGAAATAAAAATAATAATTTTTTGATTAAATATATAAAAGTAATTTTCAAATTTTATATAAATAAGAAAATAAATTAAATAATTAGAAAAATAATTTTATTTATTTTAATTTCAGAAAAGTAAATAGTTAAATAAAATTAATTATTTTAATTTAATAAAAAGTAATTTTAAATTTAAAAGGATATTATTTTAATTTTAATTAAATAAAATAATTAATTTTTATTTAGTTATTAATTTATTTTATTTTTTTATATATTTAATTTAAAAAAATATTTTTTTGTCAATAAATAAAATTTTAAGGATTAAATTATAATTTGCTAATTACTTTTTAATACATGTAGGACTCAGAAACGGAAGTTAACAAAGAGAATGATCGGAAGTACAGATTTTAATAATATTAATATCAAAATTATATCTCAAAAAATACTAAGAGTTGATATGTTATTAGAATTAAATATCATGATTAAAATTATGTCTTATCCTATAATTTTTAAACTTAAAATGAAAAGATGGAGCAAAATGAAGATAACATATAAGGGATGGATTGTCTATTTTTTTTTTATAATTTTAGAGTCATATTTATATTTTTAAAAATTTTAAATGTCAAAAATATTAATATAATATTTATAATATATTTCAAGTATTTTATCCCATATTCTATATGCTCATTAATTCAAGAAATCAAAATTGTCGTTATAATTCAACAATTCTATGCTTCTACTGGTTTCATGTAAAATTCAACATGATTAATATGCTACAGTAGCTCAACAACTAGGTTAGTACAATTTGAAAGCTTTGAAATCTAAAACTGTGATGGAAATTGCACAAAAGAAAATTTTGAATTTTCTAAATTTGGTTGGAAATTTAGAACATTATCTGCTATATCAAAGGTCCTAATTATAAGCAGCCAAATCAAACCGAAACAAGAAGTTAACTAAATCCTATGTTAGTCTTTCTCTCTCTCACTAATTCATCAATTTGTAAATATACAAATGAAACTAAGAAAAATAGGAATCAAATTCTAACTCAACAACTTATCTTCTATTTCTTCCTCATTTTTCTATCACATGTAAAGATATAAATAAACCTGCTACTATATTTTCCTTGCTTGTCTGAACAGTTCCAAACCAAAAATAATAATGAATAAAGAACCTAAAAAAGGGGCAAAACGTGTTTACAATTTACAACTGAAGAAATTAAGAGAGAAGAAAGAATTGAGAAAGCTTGGATGGAAAATTTTTTAGGTAAACCTACTCCACCATGTCGCAATCAAAGAAAAGATTTGTTGGGTTTAAGAGTTCCAGCCTGTTGTCTTGTTCGCGTATGATGAGATTTTTGTGTTTTGGATGGTTCTAGATTTATGGAAAGAGCTGGGTTAGGATCGAGTGGGAGAGCTTTTGGAAAGGAAGAAATTTCAGAAGGAGAAAGCGAGAGCTGAGCATCAAATGGTGGGTCAATATGTGTTTCTATGGCTGGAATAGTTGGTGAATCTGGTGAGCTATCAAGACTAGAATTGGAGGTAGGTGATGATGAGTGTGTTGGTGATTGAAGTTTATATTAAAGTGGAGGAGCATGTTGGTGATGGCGTTTATAGGATTGGAAATTAGGTGGCTGATTGGATGCAATATCAGGTCCAGATGATGAGGAAGTTGGTGATAGAGACAATAAACTATTTTCAGGTTGTGGAGAAAAAGATGGATTAGAAGAGGACCCTGCAAAAGAGAGAAGATTTGGACTAGAACCGGATGTGAAACTTGAACTTGGGATATTAGGTGGAACAATATGATGACTTGGTTTCTTAAATAAGATTTGGACTTCATCAACGAAATTAGACCAAGAATTATGTTGTGTAAAAATAGAATAAAGAAACAAAGCCTCATTAAAAGTTGCATGCCTATAGACTTTATTTTTCACAACATCATAATACCTAAACTTTTTAAAACAAAAAGTATAACCAAGAAAGACACACATAGAGGACCTAGCAACAAGTTTATGTGAGACATTATTGTGATGAGGGATAAAAATCCATTGAAACAAAATTATCATGATCAAATCGACTGACAGAAACCAAATTTTTAGTTAATTCAATAACATCAAGAATACTGTTAATATAAAATATAGAAAAGGAAAATGAAAGGCTTTGCGACCAATATGTGTAATAATAAATTCAGTACCATCATCAACCTTTACTTTATCTATGCCAGTATAAGGAATAACAACATCGAGCATACCTGGATTGGAGGTCATATGATGCGTAGCTCCTATATTTGAATGCCATACTAATGAATTTGGATCCTGAAGTTGCAAACCCACAAAAGGAGAGGCCAAATCTACAGTATTAGTAGATGGCTGCTGTTTGGGCAATTTTTAGTAGTGTGATTGTAGCTTTCAGAAAGTTGGCATTGAACTGGAGGTTCACCTAGAAGAGAAGCATTGATTGGATTCTTGATATAAGGTGGTGTCCAAGATCGACCAGTAAATGCACCACGCATGTGACTTTGATGTCCGAGAATAACAGTTTAAAAATTATTTCTCAATGAAGGTCCGAACCCAAAATGACCATCCCTATGAGTCTATGACCATGAGAAGGTCCATTCCAAAGCTGAGCATGTGTACGAGTGGTAACTAAAGCATGTGCTGAATCAGCGAAAATAGCGAAGTAAGCAAATTGATATTACTCTAGTCGAGCTTCGTTTGCTGAAAGAAAAGAACGTAATTCAAGGAACCTCAATAAAGGATTACGTGCTGACATGATAGTTACCACGTCGGAATACGTAGAACGTAAACCAACAAGGATTTGTAGGATAAGATCTTCATCAGGGAGATAAATCGACCAATAAATTGTAAAGAATTAGCAATAGATTTGAGATATTGCAGACAATCTTCCATAGTCTTGCTAAATTCAAGTTTCAGCTGCATATATTTAGCATTAACATGACCATGAAAGAGGTTCTCAAGGGCGAGCCAAGTAGCACAAGCAGAGAGAGAAGAACCAGGTTGAATGATATACTTTTTCAGATATTTATAGAGACGGTGGCACTGATCCAAGAAACCACCACATAATCAATCTGCTTCCATTAAGAATAAACAGGATTTGGATTAGCTGGTCCATCAGAATTGACAATTGTGAGAGAAGGGGGTGGAAGAGAACCATCAACATGGTTATAAACTTGATGGCAATAGAGGGAGTTTGTGAAAAAATTCTGCCAAAGCAGAAATTTTAAGAAATCGAGTGTTTTATGACCAAGAGCAACATTTGGCTTGGGCTTCAACCAAGGAGTGATGGGCTCCAAATTCTCCTGGCAGGCCTTACTTTCTTTTCTTCTCTTTGTGCTGGCGGATTTTGGGCTCCTTGGGCAGGCTTGGCCTGCTTCTTCCTTCGTGTGTGTTTTGAGCCACTTAACATTATATTCCATTTTCTTTTTCTATACTTGCCCGATGTGAGACAAGTATTTCCAACAGTTGTTAATTTGATTCATAGAATGAGTTTGTGTAGAAATCAGAAGATGTGAAGAGAGGAGGTCAGGTTTGGCATGGTGGAAGATAGCTGAGATGGAAAAGAAGAAGATCCTGCTGAGTTATCCATAACGAGGAAAAGAAGAGAAAATAAAAAATAAAAAAAAAATCTAGTTAGCTAATGAAGACTCTGATGTCATAAAGTAATTAAAAGAGAGAAGAAAGAATTGAGAAATCTTAATGCCCTGTCAATCAAGAGCAGTCCTATTTGATTCTCAGAGGAGTGGTGGAACAATGATTTAATCATAGATGGGACTGTTGATTCTCAGCTCATGCCATAGATCGGAAAGTTGGCTGGAAAAAATGAGGTGGTGGAGAAAATCACTTATAGTGCGTTTGGTGGCAATACGAGGCTCCAATAGCGTGTGTTGGAGATGAGATTTAAGGAGGTTATAGTTATCAGAGTAATGGCTAATTTGTGCTGTGAAACGACGACGCTTGAAGCTTCTGTGAGAGGATTTAGAGTTTTTTTTTTCTTTTTTTGTTTCCATAGATGCAACTGCAACTTCAAATTTGGAATTACAGAGGCTACATTGAAGAATTTGACTTATGGATTTGCCTGCTTAGTTGATTATCAGAGGCTTAATGAAGACCTACATGAAAAATTAATTAGTAAAATTTTCATTTTAATTGTTTTTTTTTTTGGTGAAGTGAATTTTTTTTTGGGATTTTTTAAAAATATCGAAAAAAAAAAATTATTTCATTTTTATTGTTAGAAAAAAAATTCAAAAATACTACATAGTTAAAAATATTTTTTTAAAAATATGATATATATTATACATATACCAAATATATATACTAAACATATATCAAAAATCAGTAAAAAAGAAAAAAAAATAATTATAAAATTAAAAAAAAAAGTTAAAAAAAATATATTTGTGTAATATTTTCATTTTTTAATTTTTATAAAGAAAATAAATAATTTTTTTTTTATTTTTCAAATGAGATAAGTAATATTTAATTTATTTAATAAATTAAAAAATAATTTTATTTTTAAATGAGTTAAATTTAAATTTTATGAAATCCATTCTAAATCGGAATGGTAGCAGACCGTGTTGTTACTTGTTATTTTGATTGGCTCCATGCTTCCATTACAGCTTCTCTACAAATTTTGAAAGTTCATTTTACTTGTGGGACACAATTACATATGATATAACACACATCCAACTTTACACTTATATTCAAATTATAGCTTTCTTCAACCATTTGACTTGCATTTTATTTAATCCTTGTCTTTGCTTGGACATTACTTCAATTGGCACCCCACTCAAATCTTAAGAGGATCAAAAATTTAGTCTTCAACAGGAAAAGAAGAAAGAGAGAGCTTTACAAAAGTTAAATGCAAAAGTACACACCAAAATTTAATTTGGTACAATTTATGAAAATAGCTTTTCATATAAAAGAAAAATACAATTTAAAAATTACTTATAAACTCATAAGGGTATTTTTGTCTATTAATTTTTTAAAATTAGCTACGCGTTTAATCTAAAATTCAGTTTTCTTGAAAAACTCCAATTTCTAACTTATCCAAATAGTTGAATTTTAACTATCTAAATAATTACTTTTATTAACAACAAATTTACCTTGTGTTCATTGATAAAAATACACACAAACACAAGCTTACCACATGATTTTCTACTATTTTACACGCTTAATTTCCCTTAATGATGGCTCCTTAGACGTATTCTTCCATTAAATTTCATCCTTATCCAATTTATAATCTGATAATATAATAATATATTAGAAAAGCTCAACCCATCTCACATATGCGTTCCCACATATGCTTTCAATCATCACAAATAAAAAAGAAACAATAAAATTTTAAGAATTAAAAGGATAAAAAATGTGACCAGAATAACACTGTTATGCTAATTAAGACATAGGCTTAAACAAACTGGTAGTATCATAAACAAAATACAATCATCAATTAGTATTTATCATGAACAATTATTATCATCATTTTCGTCATCATCAATTCCATCAAAAAATGGATCTTTGAGGAGATCTGCAGCAGAAGGCCTAGCCCTAGGCTGAGCAAGGCATTTCTCAATGAATGCTCTGACTTCAGGGTCCCTGACCTTGCTTAAAGATTGAGGCCTAATTCCAGCTGAAACCTTCTTATAAATTCTTGCAACATTGTCACACTCGCTATATGGAATTTGCAAAGTCACCATCTCTAAAACACACATGCCAAATGAATATATGTCCACCATTTCTGTGTAATCCTCCTCATACAGCTCTGGTGCCATAAACTCTGGTGTCCCAAGAATTGAATGTGCTGAATGACTCTTTCCCACTATTGCAGCCAAACCAAGATCACCAATTTTAACCTATTAACAAAGACACGACAAAAGAATTAGTAAAATGCAACCAAACTTACTCGTACATTTCAAAAATATGTAAGAAATCAAATTATAAAGTTAAATTAGATAAAAATTTTAACTTGGTATCTTTTTTCTTTTCTTTGGGAAAAGAAAATTAAAGATTAAAAAAAAATAAAGTTGAAAGTATAGAATCAAATTCTGCTTTCTTTTCTTTTCTTTTCTTTCTCTATTATCCTTTTTTTTTTAAAGCAATTGCAACCCAAGATGTTATATTGAAAAGAAACAAAGTTAGTACCTGTCCAGTGTTCCCATTGACAAACAAGTTGCTGCAATTGAGATCTCTGTGAATGATACAAGGTTCATGTGTATGCAAATAATTCAAGCCCTTCAGGATCTGTTTAGACCATTTCTTGAGTGCCTTCATCGAAACATGTCTATGCTTCTTCCTATATTCCCTCAAATTCCCAGAAGTACAAACTTCTGTTATGAAATTCAAAGTATTATGATCTTCGTCACGCCACACATTATACAAAGAAATTATGTTCTTGTTCTTTAAGCTTCTTAACAGTCGAACCTCCGAGTAAAGCCTATCAATCATAGCAGGATCATTAGTAAAGTTTCTTAATTTTACTTGATTCCAAGCAACCTCTATTCCTTCTTCTTGATCAAATGCTCGGTAAACCTTTTTCACTGCACCGGAGCCTAGTAGTTCATTATAACGTCCATAGCGCCCTGTGGGATCAATCTCCACAAACGGTTCCGAGTCCTGATCAGATGGATCACAGCTCACGCTAGGCATCTAGAAGGAAATTAAAGAACAAGAAAATATTAGTAAAAAACTATAAGAACTCTATTTTTCTTCAAGAAATAAAATATTAATCAAAACAATACGAACTCTCAAATTTTCTTCAATTCAAGAACTAAAGTTCTCTACTTTTCTTAAAGAAACAAAAATTCAAGACTCTAATCTCCTTCTAGAGATAAAACATTAATTTTTCTTCAAAAACAGAAATCAAGACATTACTATGGCAGAAGAAGCTATATAGAGCAATTACTAAGCTTAAATCAAATATTCAAGAAATATAGTACCCCTCCCGCTTCTAGAACAGACTAAAAAGAAAAATTAGTAACAACCTAATCATGCATAATTCTCAGGCTTTAACACCAAATTGGTTCTTGAATCCATAACAGAAAACTAACGACAAACCTTAAATTAATCTAATTTGGTGTTATTCTAGGACAGACATACCAAACAGAACATTAAAAACCCAGATCAAATTCAGAAACCAAATTAAACCCAATAAAATTTCATACAAATCAAGCAATTGAAAAAGAAGAAACAAGGGTTCTAAAGCAAAATCAACATCATATTGATTTGCTCAAACTAACCAAAAAAAAAAAATAAAAAGAATGGAAGAGAATAATGTATTTACCATATAAAACAATACAACAAAGAGCTAATAAAGCCCTTGTTGGAAGAGAGAGAGAGAGAGAGAGAGCTGGGCCTCTGTGTGAAGCAAAACTTTGATTTGGAAAATAAGTATGACCAAAACCAAGAAGTATGGAAAAGCTTATGGCTTTTGGAGAGAGGAGTATTTATAGGAGTTGGACTCTCAGGTTGGAACTTGGAAAACTTTCGTCGACAGGATTAATTAGGTAATTTTAACCATAGTTAACTTCTTTGTTAATTTCGTAATGATGCTTTTCTTTTTTTTTTGGAAAACAAACCGTCATGGGATTGAAATTTTAAAGAACTTATTTTTTTAAATATTAGGTCAAGAATTAATTTTAAATTTATTATTTAGGTGAATATATATGTATAATTAAATTTTTAATATTAAAATAATTTTAATATTATTAAATAAGAATTTTCTAGTGTTTTGATGTCTATTTAAATTAATTTTTTATTATAATTTGAATGAAGAGCTATAAAGATGAAAGTCAAATTAATTAAAGTGAATTAAATTAATTAAATTAAATTAAAAATTGATGATTTTATAACTGTTTGGTTTGATTTTAATTTGAAAAATAAAATAAATTGATGATTCAATTTAATTTATAATTTGAATATTTTTCTCAATTTTAAATTGAATCGAATTAAAATTTTATATATATATATATATATATATATATATATATTATTACTATAATTAAATATATTTAGTTTTATTTTATATACACCCATATACTTTTTTAATATAATATTAATAAAAAATTAAAAAAATTATTTATGAAAATTAACTAAAAATAAATAAAAAATCTAATTCTTAAAAAAAAATCAAATTTTAAATTTATTAATTAATGAACTAATAAGTTTTATACTACATATTGTATTATTTTTGAGATTTTTATTATTTATATTTTTTTTAATTTATAATAAAAATAATGTCAATTTATAAAATATATTTTTAGTTTGAAATTGATAAATCCAAGATGATCAAATTAAATTAAATCGAATTAAATAGATAATTTAATTATTTAATTTTATTTAAAATATTTAAATCAAAAGAATTAATTTAATTTAATAAAAAAATTTCAAACTAATTAAACCCAACCGATGGCAGCCCTCAGGAGTAAATGCATTTTTACTAATTGCAAATTCCCTTTCTCATTTTTAAAGTAAGTTTGGGATTTGTTTAACCTTATCCAACAATAAAATCGAGAGTGTCGTTTGGGATTCTTCTGGCAAGCCACATCGGAGCGTGTTTTCGGGGACTTTATCGTAATTTTGGTTTGCTTCCTTATAGATTTTGCTGAAGGGTTCCAGCAAATATGGAGAGAAAAAGTCAATGAGTAACAGCTGGAGCGTGTTTGGAACGTTTCTTTAATGCTCTGATAATGGAATCTAAACTTTTCTTTTTCATTGTTGAGAATCAGAAATTTTCAAAATAATATAATTTAATTATTTTTCATAAAAAAATATATACATAATATAATTTAATTCTAATTTTCGTTATGTTGAATGGTCAATTTTCAGACCTAACAATTGGGTATAAGGTCTTACTAGGTATGAGCCAAGATTTAAGGTATTTAATTAATTATTTCAAAAAAAATATTTAATTAATTATTTCACCAATAAAAATAAACAACTCAAATAAATTATCAATAACCAGTACCCTATAAATATTGGTTAATAAAAAAATAATATTAAATAAATAAATTAAATGAATAAAAACAAAAATTTTCTCTTATCATTTAAGATGATAATAATTATAACAAAAACAGTTATTTCAGATAAATATAAATAAATTAATATAATAATGAGTTAAATGAGAAAAATAAAAATTATTAAAAAAATAAAATAACTAAACGATTATATTTAAAATTTTTGTTAAATACTCACTAAATTAATATATTTAAAAAAAAGAAAAATATTTTTATATTAATTATTTTAATATTTAATTTAATAATATTAAAATTATTTTTAAAATTAAAAACTATCAAACTTGAATGTAGTCGACGTTAAATTTAAAAAATATATTAAGTTTAAAAAAATATAAGTGGTTCATTATGAATTAATTACCCATTTAGACCTCCCCAAATAACAACTTCATAATCGTTTGGTTGCCTTTTTTTTTTTTTTTTTTTTTTGAATGGAGAACGTTAGGTAGCTTTTTGACAATATGCTTTTATATATAGTGCCTAGAATTCAACAAATTGAAAAAAATAAGACATTAATTTTTTTCAGTTTTCCAATTATGATTTATCATGACTCAAAAACAGAAAAAAAAAAAAAGAAACTAATTTATCAAATAAAATTATCAATTACAGTAAAAGTTTTATAGATTAATATTAGATATTTTCGACTTTTTTATATAATTTTTATAAATTAATAATTTTTATCATATAATAATTTTTTTTTATGATCCTACTTAAATTAATAAATTAAATTAGTATTCGATTAATTAATATTTTTTTAATTAATAAAATTCATGAGTTTCAATTATATTAATTTATAGATATTTTATTATACTAAGAGTGATTATATATTATTAAGTAATAATTATTTATAAAATTAATATAGTAATAAATTACAAAACGTAGCTTAATTTAAAAAAAAAAAAATAGAAAGATTTCACTATTTCATCATATCAGAATTTCAAAGGATTAATTAATATATATAAATAGTACTGAATTTTTTATTCAGTATTATTAAATTTATCTCCAAGGCTAAGATAACTTAAGTTTGAATTGGTGCTAAATTTATCAAAATATACAGAGACAGCTCCTCTTAATATATTAACAATCTCACAAATTGAGATATAATCTATTAGTAAATGTATATTATTTTTTACAATAGACCCACAATTGATTCACTAATCCCAATATTAAAAATATATATACTTTTTTTATTTTTTTTTATCTGTCGTTTAAAGTTTTGTACACATATTAAAATGCTTATTAATTAAATTTAAAATAACTTATTTAATCTTATATCTTTAACCTAATCTTAAATTAAGTTATATATTTTAAATAAATATTATAAGGATAAAATATAAAAAAAAAATTATAAATATTATTTTGAAAATTTAAAACGATAATTAAAAATATAAATAAATGAATTTCTAAAACGACAGATAAAAAATCGGAGGGAGTATATATTAACAAACTAAAACTCTGTTTGGTTTAACTAATTGTAATAATTATTAACTAATAGTTGATAGTTGTTAGTTAAAAACTGATTATTGCAGGTATTTGGTAAAATTATTATTAGTTGTTGACTCTTAATAAATTTAATTAGAATTAAGAATAAATATTAATATTAATATTTTTATTTAAATATTATTTTTAAAAAAATAATTTAATATTTTTATTTAAATAAGTATGAAATGTTTCAAAAAAATTACAAATTAAAGTTTTTGTAAACAATATTTATTTGATTATGTAATAGCTATTTAACAACTAATAATTATTATTAATCAAACGTATTTAATACAATTATTAAAAATCAAAAAGTTAAAAACTATATAAAATTTTTTGTTATACAAAAACTATAGGTTAAAAAGAACTTCCAAGTTAAAGTATCAACAAATCACTCCAAAATATTATGGGATTTTGATTCCTAACTTTATAATAGGTTGCCATTTTATTGCTATCCTAAATTTTTGTTAAGACTATGAATACTTGAAGGAACATGTGATTATTAGAAGTTGATTTCGACCTCTGTTTTTGGTCGTCTATGTTAGATAGGTGATGTAAATCATATAAATGTGAAATAATCAAAGGTTTAATTAAAAATTGTTCAAATTTATGTATTCTACAAAATAAATGTTGAATTTACAAGTTTCACAAGTGTTCTCAATAATAATAACATTATTTATGTGTTATTCAAATGTTTAATCTGGTGATAAATATATATTTTAAGTACATAGTTTTAAATTAAATTTTTTTTATTTTTTTTTAATAATAATAATATTCTCATAAATTTCTATAGCTAGAAAATAAAATTAAGATTTTTTTATATAAATTTAATTTCGATTAAAATTTAAATTTTAAAATTTTAAAAATATACAAAAAATTGGTTGGTATAATGAAAAGATAATTAATTGAAAATTGTTAAAAATGCATGATATCACATGAAATGCATTCCCTAAATTAATAGAACTTCCTTAGTTAATCCAAATTACTAATTAAAGTCAAAAAAGAAAGGCAAATTCAAGCACATTGTGTTTGATTCAGTTGAATTTTGACAAGTCTCAACTCTTAAACAAGTTTCAAAACTTGTTAATTAATTTTTAAGATAGACATTATAAAAACTAATAATATGATTAAACTTTATAAATATATATATATATATATATATACACGGTGACCTAGGGGTAGAAGTTAAACTGATCGAATTGATTAAATTGAATCAAATCGACCAAACTAAACCGAAACTGATGATTTAGCAATTTATATCATTTATACAAATTAATTATAAAAAAAACTCAAATTTTTAACAAAAAAAATATAAGTTTTGGTTGTGTTAAGTTTTGAGTTGTATAATATTAAATTATTTAAAAAAAAAAATTATTACCGATATTTTATCAGTGTTTTTTTCTAAATTTATAATAAAATAATGACGATTTACAAAAAAAATATTTGATTTGAAATCAACAAACAAAAAATATTTAAATCAAAATCGACGGTTTGACTATAATAATGATTTTGTTTGATTTAATTTAAAAAAGTTTCAAATCAAATATATTAGTTTAGTTTGATTACAACCTTTCAAATCGAACCAATGCCACCCAACCGGTGAATACAAAAATTTAGAAATTTAATAAGTTTTTTATGCAGATTTTTACAATATTTAAAATAAAATTACAAGGACTAGATAAATTGAAAGTGTGATTATAAAACACGAACAAATATAATTAAAAATATAATGAAATTTGTTCCTATTTTGTAATAGAAACTTATATTAAAACAAATGAGTTTTAATTTAATAGTACTAAATCATTTATAGAATCCTCATATCGTGAATTTAAATTTTAAAAAGTATTAATAATAAATATTATTGTGCGACAACATTATATGTAGCTATCAAATCTCACAATATCAAGCAACAATGTTCAAAAAATTCATAACAAATAAAAATTGAGGATGAAATTAACACTATAATCTATCTTTATATTGAGTTAATAATTTAATAGTCGAGTATCTGTTTTATAATGTAAAAGATCAATAATTTATTCTTCAATAAATTTATTTTATTTAAAAAATTTTTAATGTTAAAAAAAATAATTTAACTTCACGAATATTCCAACAATAAAAATTTGAGTTATTTATTAAAAATTAATTTTAGCTAGTTGTTTATCCAATAAAAATGAAAAAACTAATGCCCACAAAAAATGATAAACACTATAACACTCCTAAAATTTATCATAAATCACACTTGAGTTTTTATTATTTTTAAAGATTGAAGCGTTTGATAATTAACAAAATTTAATAATTAAAATATTAATTACAAAATAATAGAAGGGTGTTATAATAATATACCCCACAAAAAATGATGCAATGCAAATATTATATAGATCACTTATACTTGAAATTGCCTTCATAAAGGGTAACAAGCTTAGCCAAAAAGGGCACCTACCCCTTCAATCTTCATAAGGTAGGAAGCATATATAGCGTGGATACAGTTGGATGCGTGAAACTTTTACCAAATTTTTAATAATCCATACTTTTGAATTGAGTTTGGGTTAGTTATTATCTAAATAATTAAAATTAATGATATGAATAATTAATATTTTTATTTATATATCGATTAATATTTTTATATATTTTTAATATAAAATTTTTAATATCTTTTTTAAAAACAAGGTAAGGGCTAAGGGTGTTATATATATATATATATATATATATATATATATATATATATATATATATATAATTTAAATTATATAAAATTATATATTATTTTTTATATCCTCATATTTTATATATTTCAATTAAATTTTTTTTATATATATATATATATATTTAATTGGTCATATATAATAAATTTATTTAATATATTTTTTATATTAATATTTAAAATTATAAAAGATTAAAATTTAATTTTAATAAAAAATAATTTGGGTATATTAAAATATATTAAAAAACACAAATTAAATGGAAAAATATTACTAAATTTTAAAATTTAGTAATTGTTTAAATTTAAATCTAATTCATAAATAAGTTTAGAATCATAAGTTATGTATAGGTAGATTTAAATGCAATAAAACATTATGTGACTACTATGCAAATATACGATATTGTTTTTTTCTTTCTTTATTTTCTAAATACTGACTTATAATTAGGAGTGAGAAAAAATGGAAATAAAAATTAAATCAAATTGAATTTAATTCGATCTATTTAATTCTATTGATTTTATAATTTTATTCGATTTATTTTAAAAATATTTAAATAATTTAACCAACGAATTATATGTATATATTTAAAAATATATGTATTTCAATAATTATATATATATAATATTTAAAAAGTAAATTAACAAAATTACTGATCTTAAATATGTAGATATGATTCAGTTATATTAATTTTGTAAAAATATTTTAATTTGGTGGTTAATTATGTAAATCGATTTGATTTGATTCAATTCTTTAAGTTTTAAATTTAATTAATTTAATTTTTTTAAAATTTAATTTGATTTGAATCGAATCAATGAAATATTCATCCTACTTATAACGATACATCATACATAATATAATAATAAATGAGCAATAAATCCAAATTTAAATCCTTTTCTTCAATGCTAAAATAAAATTGCTTATAATTGAGAGTTTAGTAGTTGAGAATAATTGAGATCACCTCCAAATCCAAATCGGAAAATGGACCAAAGACAACAAATATGTCTGAGCCTATGAGATGAAAAGGCCCAGTAGATTCTGAGTCCATTAGCGGAGAAATTTGAGAATATTACTTAAATATTTTATTTTTTTTTAATTTTACAGTTATTTTTTTTTTTAATATATACATAATATATTTTTGATATAATTTAATATATGATTAGTATATATTGTATTTTTAAAAAAATATTTGTAAATATATAATATTTTTGAAAAAATATTTTTTAAATATATAATATTTTTGAAAAAATATTTTTTAAATATATAATATTTTTGAATTTTTTTAACAGTAAAAATAATTTTTTTTTTTATATATTTTTGAAAAAATCCCAAGAAACTATTAATTGATAGAAAAATTGAAATCCACTTTGTATAATAATGATACTTTAAACGTGTAGTTATTTAAATCCATCCGACGTTATTATATTACAGTTTTTTTTCTAAGCTAATGTTTAGTTATTTATATTTATACATAAATCCAATTGATTTAGGATCACTCTCGCCAGTTTGTCTCAAAATTAATCTACAAACAGCAACGACTTGGTTTTACATTGTACCCCTGATTGACCGATACCGCCGGTATAACAGCAATGACACGGCGGGCACAGGCACGAGCATAACCTCAAAGCCTGAAACTTTACCCTTTTCTCTTTAGGGTTAGGGTTCAATTAACTAACTAACAATGGCACAACAAATTGCGCCTCTGAAAACCATAGAAGCAGCTTTGAAGTTAATTGACACCAAAAAGGAAAGCCTTAAAAGATCGTTTGATGATCTTCAATCCCACTCCTCTCTTCTCTCTTCTTTCTCTCTTTCATGGCCAGACCTCGACTCTCACTTCACCTCCCTCCAAACAAATCTCATTCGCCGCTTCCATGACCTCCAATCCCTCGAATCTTCTTCCTCTCCTCCGAATCATGACCCAGTCGACGCTACCCACGAGTCTAATACTTCGGATCAATCGCTGGCAATCACCAATTTTGATCCATCATCTTCTTCTAACCCACCCGAGGAAGGATTGTCTGTCTCTGTGCAAGACCCATTGACTCAAAACCGGCCGGAATTGGTTTCCCTTTGTAAGAAGATGGATGGGCAAGGACTGAGGAACTATATAAGTGACCATGCGAAAGAGCGGGAAGCTATCCGGGTGCAACTTCTAGGCTTAATGGTAGTAGTTCCTGACCCTGGAGCAATGGTTTTGGATGCACTGGAAGGGTTTTATTCATCAAGTTCAAAGTCTAAAGGTGATAAAGACACGGATTTGTATCGCTCAAGGAAGAGCTGTTTGGATTTATTGGAAGTGTTGACAGAGATTAAGCCAAACTATAGCAATGAAGTGAAGGAGAGAGCTAGAAAGTTGGCTTTGGAGTGGAAAGAGGGAGCGAGTTTGAATGGGGATAGCCCTTTAGAGGCATTAGGTTTCTTGAATTTGCTTGTGGCGTATGGAGTAGAGAATGCATTTGAAGTGGATGACCTTTTGGATTACTTTGTTGTCATTGCTAGGTTTAAGCAATCTACAGTTCTGTGTCAAGCAATTGGTTTGGGAGAGAAAACTATTGGTAATATTCTTTTGGTTTAAATTCAATGCTGTTGATGATTTGCCTGTTTGAATCTGTTCCTTTATTTTTTTTTTAGGTTTCTATCATTGTTTAGTGAATGTTAATTGATATAGATAATAGGTTCAATGTGTTCAATTTGTGATTTATTGTTTAGTCCTTGGCTGACAGAAATGCATAGACTAGATAGCTAGTAAGCTTTTCCTTTTAGGAGTAATGTTTGTGCTCATCTTCGTTGTTTGTTGACTATTATATAGGGTACATTAACACAAAACCTCCAAAACCGAAGGATGTTTAAACATGGAAGTTGATAAGAAATTATATAGGTATATTTTGGATTTTGGTTTAATGCTCTTATTGAGATAAGTTATGCCTTTATTCTGAAGGAATCCAAGCTAACAGAAAAGGAAATAATACATTGAATTTTGATATTGAGGGATAGTGAGAGTGATACCTAAAGAAAAGTAGCTCCCTTAGTAGAGGCCGAATATTGTAGGACTTCAATATTGAATTAAAGTAGAAAGAGTTTATTGGTAGTGAATGTTCTATGCAAAGCTTCAAATGAGTTCATTCCTGTCCATTTAAAGCTTTAGTGAATGTTAATTGATATAGATAATAGGTTCAATGTGTTCAATTTGTGATTTATTGTTTAGTCCTTGGCTGACAGAAGTGCATAGACTAGATAGCTAGTAAGCTTTTCCTTTTAGGAGTAATGTTTGTGCTCATCTTCATTGTTTGTTGACTATTATATAGGGTACATTAACAAAAAACCTCCAAAACCGAAGGATGTTTAAACATGGAAGTTGATAAGTAATTATATAGGTATATTTTGGATTTTGGTTTAATGATCTTATTGAGATAATTTATGCCTTTATTCTGAAGGAATCTAAGCTAACAGAAAAGGAAATAATACATCGAATTTTGATATTGAGGGTGAATGAGAGTGATACCTAAAGAAAAGTAGCTCCCTTAGTAGAGGCCGAATATTGTAGGACTTCAATATTGAATTAAAGTAGAATGAGTTTATTTGTAGTGAATGGTCTATGCAAAGCTTCAAATGAGTTCATCCCTGTCCATTTAATGCTTTAATAAGTAAGTTTTTTTTTCGTCTAATTCATTGCTTACATATAATGTGTACTGATAAGTAGCATGGGGTGTCTTATCTTCATGATCTTATTAGAATCTTGAAGTCACAGTCAAAATTTTATTTTGGTGTTGATACTTGATACCCAACTATGGTTATGTCGCACAATGTAATTAGTGGTAATGTAAATTTAGTAGCTCCTTTGAGAGTGACAATTCTGTTTCTCCTTTTACTGGTGAAATGGTTGGCCAAGTTTCAATGCATACTGAAACGGCAAGGATTTTAACTAAGAAGATATCAGAACTGAATGGTCAACTGGAAAAAAAAAATGAAAATCCACACATGGTTAGTTTGACTTCCTGGGATGATATTGGAGGGAATTGATTAAAGTTATGGACGTTGTAGATTCCACAAAGAATCTGTTCATATTGAAAAGAAATAGGAAAAAGGATGAAAAACTCATTTTTACTGCATGGATAAGTTCCTTAGATAACCTTTTCATTAAGAAAATTATTCTTGGCATTTGGCTGACCACTATCCCAGTTAACAATTACTCATGAAAAAAGTTGGCTCAAGTCTGGACATGTTTCCCTTGTTGACTAGGGAAATATATGTGCCACATGCACACACACACACACACACACACAGAAGAAGAGACAAAAAAGCTCTGTATGTGAGTGGCACAAAGGACATCTTCTTGTTGCTAACACCTGTCAATGGAAGAATTTCTGATGGAAATTACTATCTTATCTACTCTGCAGATCTTGTTCAGAAACTTATAGAGAATGGCAAACATCTTTTGGCTGTCAAATTTATTTTTGAATTTGGGCTGACTGACAAGTTCCAACCGGTTCCTATCTTGAAAGACCACTTGAAGGAGTTTAAGAATCTTGGTAAAAAGATTTGTGAGGAAGGAAAGAACTCCATTAAGGCACAGGTAATTTGCAACTGCTTGATTTTCCAATATAGCTCTTAGTCTTGAAGTCATTCAGTTGCCCCATATGCATAACTATTCTTTAATACAGAATGAGGCCAAATCCAGAGAACTTAATGCTTTGAAATCTGTGCTTAAAGTCATTGATGAACACAAGCTTGAATCTGAGTACCCGCGGCTGGACCTTGAGAGGCATATTGAGGCACTAGAGAAGAAGAAGGCAGACAAGAAAGTGGCTGCTTCATCTCCTGATAATAGGCCTCAACAGCAACCAAAGAAACAACTACAGCAGCAGCAGTCAAAGAAGCAGCAAGCAAAGAAGCAGTTGCTAAATGGAAACAAGCGTCCTCGAACGACTGCACTGATTGGTCCTGCAGCAGCTTCAGTCAGCATTGCTGGTTCCAGTTCAACTGTTCCACCATTTCAACAATCTCATTTACCACCATCAGGTTTGTTGCCAGCAGCTGGTCCTTATGGGTTAGTGGGTTCCATTCCTTCCGGTGCCTCTTATGCAGGTTCAGCTGGCCACTATGGCTTGGCAGGAGCTGCTATGGGCCCAAGCCCTGCTATGGCACATCCATACTCTTTGGATCCATATATGGCATCTAGTTATTATGACAGACCAGCCGCCTATGGCGGATATGGTTTGCCGCCTCATTACCATCCAGCTTACTATTCCCAGTAGTTTTTGGGTACTGTCACTGATAGTATAACTTTGGATGGTACAATACCTTTTGCCCTACTTTGGACTTTGTAGTGCTGGTCATCGGAAAGCAAGCTTTGCTTTTTTAATCAGTGTGGATGTGGTATCGCAACTCAATTTGTTTAGTTGAATTTGCGGGTCTTGGCACACTTTGAAGTGTTTAAACAATACTCACAATGTTTAGGTAATTATTAATGCTTTTATGTCATATGTTCATATGTGTTTTCTTTTGGTTCAAAAGCTCTTTGAAAGGTCATACTGCATGGAAATTTCCTTGATTTTGTCTTTCCATATCATTTTTTAGCACGGTTTCTTGTGGGTTTCTAAAATGAGTTTCATTTGTTTTCTTGTAGACCTTAAAGTTAGATTGCTTTCTATTTTCCGAAAGACAAGGGGGCGTTTTTTATTTGTGTTCTTTTTAGGTGTTAAGTAGAAGGCATATGGCAGTGCTTGGCTATTTCCCAATGTGATATGTTGTGCATTCAAACACGACATTGGATGCCAACAGATTGCCTTTGAAAGGGAGTTTGTTTACAACCGAAAGCAGTTTTGGGAAGCAATTTTTTGGTCCAGAGTCCTATTGGCTTATTCTGTCAAAATATTTTTAGATGGATGCTCAAGTGCAGTACAAACCAACTAAATTTTTATGCAGTTTTTTCTTTTCGTGTTTGTTTTGCATTTCTGTTATGGAACTTGGTTTCTCTTATGCAAGTCTGGTTCACATTTCTCTGACAAGCCTGTTGCTGTTGCTCCCCGTCCCCACTTTTCTAATATTCCTTTATGCTGATTATTTTATCATCCTAACATCATCACGTCGAAGATTTTCTTGCCCTGATGCAAGTTGTTCTTTTTTTTTTGTGGGGTGGGGGGGGGGGGGGGGGGGGGGGAACTTGGTTATTTTTTCGGCTGTAAAAACCAATTAAATTTTTAATTTTATTTTAATTTTTAAAAAATTTATAAAATTTATATTATAAAAATTAA
>CANXYC010140591.1:0-11253 GCA_948193065.1 Aleurites moluccanus
ATGATGGGTTTCCGCTGCAAAGATTGGGTAAGTTATATTTTCCGCTGCGATATTGTGAGTGATTGTATAGTATGAGATTGATGGGTTCTACGGGTGCCGGTCACCATTGGCATCTCCCGTGCCCTAGGACCGTCGCGATCCGGCTCGCGAGAGCTGGTCGTGACAACATGCGTTTGCCCTAGGGCCGAATGGCCCTGCCCTAAGGCTATATGGCGTGAGCAAGGGCCACTAGGCCCTGCAGTAAGGCCATAAGCCCCTACACCTTAAAGATGGCCCCCACAAGTCGCTCCAGGCCCCTACTTTCTGTCTCTTATTGGATTTTTTCCTATTTTGTGGTCCTCCAAACCTATTTTAGTGCCTAATTAGTATTTGAATTTTTGTTCCTTTTTAGTATTTTATTAAAAAAAAAAGTTTTGCCTTAAAACTAAGTAATTGCAAGTCCTTTGCTTATAAGTAATCTAAAACTATTTTGGAATTTTTTTTTTCATTTTATTTAGGAATAAAACATGTTTTGGAACCTAATTAAACTAAAGAGGAAAATACTTGGCCTTTACACTAAGTATTATTCATACTTAGGTGTGGGTGAAGGGGTTTCATAAAGCCTATAAATACCCCTTCACTTGCACTTGCAAAGGAATCGAACTTTTGATTGAAAAATTGAAATTAAAATTTGGAGATTTGAAAAACTAATTGAACTTGATAAATTCTTGAATTAAATTCTTTTGAGATTAAAATTTGTTTTCTCTTGAATTAAAATCTTAAAATTATTTTAAAATTAAGAAACTTCTTTTGAATTAAAGTTTTTAATCAAATAGAATAAAAAAATCTTGATTTAGAATACTTGTATTCTTTTTTTTTTTATTTAAATCTTCTTACAAAAAAGTACATCAAGTAAGTTTTTAATTGTGCTCTTTGAAAAAGAAGAATATTTAATTGAATCAAGAGTTGATTCAATAATTCTTGATGGATAAGTAACTAATCAAACTTGGAAGTACTTGAATCCCGATTGGTTTCACAATCATCAAAAAGATAAAAGCCTGAGGGCGAATTGCCGGGAGCTCGGTGTATCCAGATTTGGGTTGTTTCCTTTTTGTTTAATTTTTCTTGATTTTAACTATGTGAAACTTTGCATAATCATATGGATTGGTGACAATCCATATGATCTTTTTTCTATACTTTTATAAATATTGAATTTTTCATGTGTATAAAATATTGATCATTTGCAATAAAAATTATACATGATGAATGTATGTAATGAGTTTAGTTTGCATGCATTTTAGATATTCTTTGTAATATAGGTCACCATGGTATGAAACAGACATATTCACCTTTAAATTTTGCAACCTTATGAATCTAATAAATACTTGAACTTGTTTATAATGTATTAAGATACTTTGAATATTGAAATTAATATATTATGAGTAATCGGGGTCGAAAGGGTGCTGAAATCAATTCACCCTTGCGTCAAAACGGCCATAGAGGCGTAGCCCCCATGTATAAGGGTCGCAAAACCCTTGTGCAGGCCCAAGAAGCCCTCATGGGTCTTGTGGTCCTTCCCCAAGGCCAGATAGCCCTAAAGTATAGCCACAAAGCCTTACTCATTTGTTTCTTGTATTTTCATGTCTTTTCTTGATTATTTCATGTTTCTTTTATGTTTGGATGCTTTATATGATTAATATATGTTTACAAATCTTTGTTTATATGCATATAGGATGTCATTATATTATATTAGAAGGTTTCTTATGCCATGAACAACAACTTTCTATCGATTTAACGTTAATGGTGTTAAGTTCTTTAGTTCGCATCTTAAGTATGATAGTTGGTATGTTTATATTAATGTAATGAATATGTCACATTTAAATACTTGTTAATCACATTAATATGAGCACTTTAAGATGTTTAGCAAATATCGTATTAGACTTACCATGATCAATGAAATGTATTGTGTAACTACATGTGGTTTAATATGATTAACATATGTAATAACTTTAGCATGAATTGTTTATTTTTAAATGGATAATGTGTAATCATGACATGAAGTTAGCTACTGTTTTTAATGAATATTTCAAGTAAATAACATGCATATAAGGTTTAAGTATGATGATTAGAATGAATAAAAGAAAGCATGATTGTTGTATGAAAGCTTCCTTGTTCTTTGTCATGTAAGCTAGTATGAGTGTCACATCCCCACTACGGTATATGAAGATTAGCTTAAGGCTATCGGTTCCCCTAAAAACCATGCTAACTTTCAAATTATTTACTTATAAAATTATTTACGAAAATTTCGTCAGAGTCACTTTTGTAACTATAATAATCCCAAGTTATGACTCATTCAATTTAACAATAAACCCAACTTGTAAAGAAACCAACACTTCTAAAATCCCACCTTATACCCTCAACTTCCATTTTTCATACTTCATTTAACAAACCATATTATATATACAGTAATTTAATTAAAATATATATATTACTAACCAATATTAATTAAGTTAATAACACATTAATTATACATTCTTTATACTAATACTATAATCATTGAGCATTTCTAGAGTAAACAAAATATAATAAATTCTTTACAGAAGAAGCAGTTATATAGATACTGCCGGTTCCAAGCTCGGATGGAGGAGATGGGCTGGAACCACGACTATCTATTACATACCTGAAAAATATTGAACCACAAAAAGGTGAGAAATTAATCTCAGTGAATAATACACATAATATCTTACTCGTGAGGCTAGGTGAGGAAATTGCTCATAAGGAAGATAATGATAGCATGAATATATATAAAATAAACAATAACAATAGGGGGTCATTAGTTAATTAAAGATTCATAAAAATGAGGTCATTCAACATGTAGGTTCAGTTATCAATATCTTCACATTAGCATTAAAGATACATATCATATCATATTATCATAAAAATGACAGAATTATTATTGATAATTTAAGCAAAGGCTACAATCCGATAGCATGCTATTTTCTCATACGGTTGATCATACTGCATGGCTGGGACCTTAACCCCCTCCTAGCTATGATCATTAAACCACTGTGCACAATATTATTAAAACTTCTATCATTTCATTAATGCCATATATAGTGCTTAATCATTAGGTGTCAAAGAATAACTTAAGCACTTTCAAGGTTTTCAATCAATAAAGTATTTGGCCAATCATGCAAATTCAATCAAAAGAAATCATTTGGAATTTTAGAAGACATAAAAATAATCATGGATAATACAATTAATACTTTCGGCCAATAACATAAATTTCAAAGTAATTTCAATAACTTGGTTTGAATACAATGTCAAGTAAAATAATATATATATTACTCACTTTTATAAGTAAAAATCTAAAAATTGATCTTCCTTCTTTACTCAACAAAGACAAAAGAGGTGATCATGAACCTTTTTGTCATACCCTTTCGATGCTACACATACAATTAAATATATTTTAGTATCAATTTGATAGGAACTTTCATTAACTAAAACTTTAATTAATCAATTTTCTTAAAATTCTCAAATCTTAGGGTTAATTTCAACTTTCATCCTACTGGCAGCATTGATTCTCTCAGTCATATCTCCCTCTATAATTATCCAATTGCTTCAATTCTTTTTCCAACTTAAACTAGACATCTTAGGTACTAATATATCCAAAATTAATATTTTTCTAAATACTACACAATTTATGAAGGAATTTCTAATTTAGTCCTGCATCCTGCAATCTACCATGCAATTCCTATGCAAGTAACCCCTACTTTTTTACTTGTAATTCATTATATAGATATTCAAATGCTGTTTTGTTTTCACGAATTTTTAGCTAAGACATAAGAAAATATTTTTTATACAAGTTTTCCCTAATTCTATCCTTATGGTTCTCAAAACCTCAAAATACAGTAGGGTTTCTTAATCAAAACCCTAACCCGAATTAGTCTTACTCAATATCTTATATCTCTCTACATAGCACGAATTGAATAAAAATTTCCAAAAAAATATAATTTACACATGTAAATTTACAACTTTCATGTTTTAAGAATCTTCAAATTCCAACTCTAAGGGCACGAAAACTCAGCCCCAATATTTTGTTAAGTCACAGGAAATTCAGATTTTTCAAGGATTTATTTCTAATCTTACTTACTTTCGCTAATTAAACCTCTAAATTAACATTAAAACTCATTAAATCATAACATGAGACAATTTAAGATTTTTACCTTTTGAAAATTTTCTTATAACTTCTATCAAAAACTCCAACAACTTGAAGAGAAGAAGCTTTGAAAATGAAGGTATGAAGATTGATGAAGATGGAGAGGTGATTTGAGTAAGGAATAAATTGAGCAAAATTTTTGAAGAATTTTTGTGGTGAAATTTTTTGGCCAAGAGAAGAGGAAGAAAAAAATGATAACTTCCTCAAATTATATTTATTTATAATAATTAATAACTAATTAGAATTTAGGAAAAGAAAATTTTAAGAAAAATGAAATGGAAATTAATCTAGCCTTATTTGTGTCTTTATTATTTTAGATGAAATAAAACAAATTAATTTTGGAGGAGAAGGCTCCACTTGACTGGCCACCTTACTCCATTTATTTATTTTAATTATTTAAATTATTGGTCCAATTTTGACTCAATCGCTCAAAAATTATAAAATTGTCATTTTCTTCTTCTTATTCTTCTATCCCTTTTACTTCTCTACTTAAGCATTTAGATTGTATTAATTTCACTCCATTATATTTTTAACTTATTCATTATTCATCAAATTTTAGGTATGTGAAGAAAAATTGAACAAAAGAATACTTTATAATTTATTAAAAATCGAACACCGAAGGGTGTTAAAACTTAGATTTTTCTTTTAAGTCTTTTAATTGTTTTAATTAATTAGTATTCTTTCTAATTCCATTTTGAAATTCCCTTGGCAACCCGAGGGGTGTGGGGGGGGGGGGGGGGGGGTGGTGGTGTGAATTGGTTATTTAATAAAAGAAATGACAACTTAAAAAATAATGAATAGAAGAAGGAAAGAAAAATTCACACCAAGAATTTATAGTAGTTCGACCAAAATATGCCTACATCCACTACTCAAGATCACACTTGAGTATTGCACTATCTTTGATCCTTTTTCAGGTTAAAGATCAAACCTTAAAGTGTTTTGGCTCACTCTAAACCTTACAAGTATTTTACAATAAGGCTCACACATAACTCAAAAGAAATACAAGAGATGAGAAAGAAATTACCCAATTACTTTAACCCAACTCTTAAAAATTAATTATACTTTAACAACCTTGAAGTTTAAGCAATTAATTCTTTTTACAATAGGAAACTCAATTTAAAACTCAAGAATACTTAAAAATTTGAAGATATGAATTAATGAACAATAAATTGGTTGTTGTTAAAGTAATAAATTCATATCAACTCATATATATAGTCCTCAGTTTAAAAGAGCTATTTGGGTGTATTAAATTTGCATTCAATACAAATCAGAGTTATTCCAACGACTATATTTTTTTGTCAAAATTCAAACTATAGCGGCGGCTACACAATCTGTAGTGGGCGCTATATAATAAGTAGTGGGAGCTACTTATAATGTAATAGGCATGACTTTTGCTCCAAAAACTTCAAGACGCTTCTGTGTCTTCTGAGCTTTCTTAATAGCGGTCGTTACATTCTGTAGTGGGCTCTGAATTTTAAAATTTGCAGCTCTGACTATTTTGTAGTGGCTGCTACTCAAACATCAGCATATGTAGTGGCGGGAACTTATATAGGTCGCAAGCATTACTGAAGTTAGTCAGCTACTGTGTCTTCTGGATTTCATTATAGCAGTTGCTACTGTCGAGTCACGAGTGCTACTCAAAAAGTAACAAGCGCTACTTATCTTGTAGCAGGGGCTACAAATATATTTTTTCTTAACTTTTCTTTCTTTAAACTTAAGTAGTGGGGGCTACTTAAAAGTGTAGCGGCCGCTACAAACCAGTAATCTGCAATCTGAAAATCTATCCTTGCATATAAACAAGCAAACATAATTAGAGGTTTAATTAGTTGTTTGTACACATCAAAATGAGTATGTTAGGATATCAAAGATCTAAAAATCTCCCCCTTTTTGATGGTGACAAACAACTTTTAAGTGCAAGAGATAAAAATATGAACCAATGAAACTTTTTGACAAAATGGTACAAAACTCCCCCTCAAAGTGTGCCAAAAAGTTTTAATCACATTTTTTATAAGTTTGCACTATTACTCCTCCTTTGTTTGCAAGCAATCAAAAAAAGTTTGGTGAACGAGGATTGTGCTGCAAAAAAAAGAAAAAAATGCAAGAGAGGTTTTTGATTTGAAGAGAAAAAGAAGAGTAACAAGGCAATCACATCAAAATGATCATATCAGTTGCATTCAAAATGAAATAGAGAAAGCAAGAACAAAATAGGCATCAACTCAATATGTCAATATCTCAATATGCAGAAAACAATATATAATTCAGCAAAAACATACTGAAATTACAAAATATCAAAAGTACCAAAAGTACATCAAAAATATAAAAAGTATCTTAAAGAAGTACAAAACCCACAGTTCCTAAAGCTAAGTTATAGGATTAGCTGGAGGGTCTCCTTCTGCAGTAGTTGCCTCAGCTCCAATGGCAGCCACATCAGCAAAAATATCAGATGAAGGTCGCGTCTTGGCTGCTGGAGTATTTTCTGCTGGACTTGAGATTACATCATCGGATTCTGAAGATGTAGAGGGAGGAACTTCAGTGTCGTTAAGTTTGGCATGCAACTTATGATGCTATTGACGAAGGTGATGAATTGCCCCTTTAATGGAAGTCTAGGAAGAGGCAATTTCACTAATACAATAATCCAGTTGCTGAATACGAGCAAATACTGCCTGCTAAAATGAATTAAAATGGCTTGTGATAAGAGAGTCCAGCTGAGATACATCCATATGAGGAGGAACAACAAAAGCTGAAGATGATGGAGGGTCTATAGGTGCAGGAGCAAAAGAGGAAGCAAGAGGAGGAGGAACCGGAGCAGATTCACGAACCTATTGGTCAATCGCAATATTATCCCTAAGGACATACTCCCCATCCCGGTTTTTAACCACAATAGACATTTTGGCTTAGGCTTGCATACCTAAGAATTTATATTCATCATGAAGATGATGCAACAGTTGGTAAGATGTGGATGTAAGATCAAAGTGAAGCCTAGGGTTTGGGTTTGCTCAAGTCAACTCTACTGCAATTTTGGTCATTGAATGACCAAGAACAATATCGTTGAACTTCCATTTTGATAGCGAGTCGAAGTGATCCACAAGCCATCTAACAGAAGCTAGCTTATGTCATTTTTCAATGCACCACATATAAAAAAGAACGGATTTTAGCATTGTACTATAACTAGTCCCTCTTGCATTTATAATGTAGGCTATGATGCGATGTAGAATTTTAAGCACGGGATTATGAATGTTAGTAACCTTAGATTTTCTAGGGTTAAAAGGTGTCTCTAGAACCGTAATTTCTCTCCAAAAATCAGATTCAATGAAGGAATCAGGATAATTATCAAGCCCGTCATCAGAAAAACCAAAGATTTCAACTTGCCTAAGTTTATCTAAGGTGTAGGGTTGTCATAGGATTTTGAAAGTCATAATCCCATAGGATGAACCCGTAGTGGTGTTCACCTTAAGAGTTGGGAAAAACTCTTGGACAAGTAGGGGATAACAGGCATAGGTTATGTTTGACATAACCGTCTAATCCATAAAAGCTAATTTCTCCCTAACTAACCCAGCAAGCCCTAATTTCTCTAAAGCACCCAATTTATATATCTAGATAGTAAAATTTTGCGATTGGAGGTAAGGATCACAAACCTTTTATTCTCTTCTTCGGTAAGAGAATTAAGAAGACAATTATAGTCAGAGGGCTGAGAGGCAGGCTGAGTTGGAGCATGTGAAGTCTATGGGGGTGGTTGAGAGGAAGCTCCAAACTTTTCCTTTCCCTTTCCCTTTTGAGCGAGAGATGGAGGGGAGGAGGAGGTGAAAGTTACTATGTTTCTAAAGAACTGGAAATGGATTCTTCAGAAGAGAAGGATTTTTCTATTTTGGGTTTTTTCCATAAGAGGGTTTTCATTGAGCAAGGGTTTTAGTTCGCTTATGAGGCCTTTTTATGTAATTGGAAGGATAAAGGATTGAATTTGGTGAAGGAAAGGGTCGAAAAATCGATTTGTTTAGTGAGAATGGAGAAGACAGAATAGTTAGGTTAAAAGAAAAAGATGAAAACCGCGATATATAATTTGAAAAAAAAGTTCAGTAGTGGCCATTACTATTTTGTAGCGGTTGCTACAATATAACATCTTGAGTAGTGGCCATTACTTTGACCCATATACAAAAGTACACTAAAGCCAAGAGTAGCAGACGCTACATAAAAGAAAAATTCAATAAAACAAGCATTAATCAATACTATTTTTCAATTTCACTACCATCCAACATCCCTAATTCACGTTCAATAAAATTTAAACACTCCTCATTCAAGAGTTTTGTAAAAACATCTGTAAGTTGATCATTTGAAGCAATAAATTCTAGAACAACATTATTGCTTAACACATTGTCTCTAAGAAAATGATGTCTAATATCAATGTGCTTACTTCTAGAGTGTTGAACAAGATTGTTTGATAAGTTAATAGCACTAGTGTTATCACACTTAATTGAAATCTTGTCCAAATGCACTCCTAGGTCAAAAATTTATTGTTTCATCCATAATAATTATGCATAACAACAAATGCCTGCCACATATTCGACTTCTTTGGTGGACAAGGCCACTGAATTTTGTTTCTTACTAAACCAAGAAACAAGAAAATTTCCTAGGAATTGGAAAGTATCAGAGGTACTTTTCCTATCCATGCAACTATTGGAAAAATCCGTATCAGAATACCCAATTAGACTAAAAGACATGTTCTTAAGATACCAAAGTCCTAAATTTTGTGTGCCTATTAAATATTTAAAAATTCTTTTAACCACATGCAAATGAGATTCTTTAGGACAAGATTGAAAATGTGTACATAAACATACAACAAACATAATATCCGACCTACTAGCGGTTAAATAAAGCAAGCTACCAATCATACCTTTATATTTCTTCTCCTCAATAGGCTTACCAAGATCATCCTTGTCAAGCTTTATGGTGGAGCTAATTGGTGTTCTACTTGACTTTGCTCCATCCATTCCAAATCTCTTGATAAGTTTCTTTGTGTACTTTGATTAGTTAATGAAGATGCCTTCCTCACATTGTTTGATTTGTAATCCAAGGAAGTACTTCAATTCTCCCATCATGCTCATCTCAAATTCACTTTGCATACATGAAAAGAATTACTTTCACAAAACTTCATTAGTAGCACCAAATATTATATCATCAACATAAATTTACACAATCAACATGTTATGTTTATCTTTTTTATAAAAAGTGTTGTATCAACTTTACCTTTTGAAAAACTATTGTTAATAAAAAAAAAAAAGGTGATAAGTCTATCATACCAAGCTTTAGGAGATTGTTTAAGACCATAAAGAGCTTTTTGAAGTTTAAAAACATGATTTGGAAGATCAAGTTGTTCAAAACCCAAAGGTTGTTCAACATAAACTTCCTCCTCAATGAAACCATTTAAAAAGGAACTTTTAACATTCATTTGATACAACTTGAAGTTCATATGACATGCAAATGCAAGTAGCATCCTAATTGTCTCAAGTCTAGCAACCGGTGCAAAAGTTTTATCATAATCTATTCCTTCCTCTTGGTTATATCCCTTTGCAACCAATCTAGCCTTATTCCTAGTGATCACACCAACCTCATCTAGTTTGTTTCTATTCATCCATTTGGTACCTATGATGGGATGGTTTTGTGGTCTTGGAACCAAGGTCCGATGTCATGGCCCAATTTTAGACCATGACAGTCCTAGGGTACGGGTAATGCCAAGGCGACCAGTACCTCGAAGAACCCATGCTTTTACTTTAACTTTACTTTTACAATCATTACTTAATCTGTGATACATTTAGGTGATAATTTTTTTTTTAAAACATCATAATATTCTCACAGAAAAACTGACAGAGTTTCCATTATAACTCTGACTTAAGCTATCCGTAAGACATAAAAATTACACTTCCTATAAAGTATACATCCCCTTTTAACCTCCATTAGTCAATCATAACTCAATATGCACTTCAATGTTTGCAATCATATCTCATATCATATATACATCATATAAATTTCTCATATCATATATATGTACATCATTAACATATTCATATTATATCTTATTATCATTTGATCATATTTATCATTATACTTTTAGCCAATCCAAGCCATCTATACGTTTTATACCGAGGAACTTCTATACATTGGAGTGACCTCAATACATACATCTATGATCCAAGGCTAAAGGTAATGTAGCCAATGGATGACTGCCTCACCGAGGTCCTGAAAACATATAACCACTGAGGGGTGAGTATAAGATTATACTCAGTGAGTCAATATATATATGAGTATGCAATATTATTTATGACAAGTCACATCTATCCATTAATGATCTGTGTATATATGAATATTGGTGATAGAATGATGAAATACATATCATGGACCATAATGCATATAATATAACAGAAGCCTGTAACATGTCATATCATATCATGAAACTGTGTTATTACTTCACTTCCCTTCCTTCACATATCCCTCCAATCACCCATTTTCAATCAATCAAAACATGGCATAGGGAAGTTACCCCTCCCTAGCAGAGGTCATAACATAAATCTGTGTACACAGCCGATGGTTTATTTCTACACCATCGAAGTAGTCCTGTTACAACATATTATATGCAAATGTCTCATATAGCATGAACATATCAATATAAGTCTCAAATATGACTTTAGTGATGATAAATAATATCATAAGGTCCAAAGAAAGAATTTGTCTCAATATAAAAATTTTTCCTGCCAAGGCCCAGTTGCGCCAGCGCAACTGACACCTCTAAATTACGAGTTTGTTTCTCATTTTTTAGGCACTTTCTGGTTTGCCTTGAAATCAATCTTTCCATGGCATTTTCTTTATACCAATAACAAATACATTGTAACACCTTAGCCTAAACCCTAATAGGGACCTTTAGAGAAATTATTTTCCTTTCTTTATGATGTGTTAATATTATATGTAAATGCATGGAATATATATATATGCATGTTATATGACCTAATTTTTAGGCCTAGAGTTGGTTTGAAGTCAGTTAGGACCCAATCGGGTAAGTTTGGAAA
>CANXYC010140598.1:0-12480 GCA_948193065.1 Aleurites moluccanus
CGAGAGAGAGTTAATCCTGAAGACAAAGCTTCTTGATTTCCTTCTCCACAAGAAGACTCTTTTATGTAATATTTTTGGATAATAGTTGAATTATATATATGTATTCATGTCTATGAGAAGTATACTCTTAGAAGCTCCGTAAATGTGTGTGATGTTGCTTATTTTTTTGTTGCCATGGATGGCATTGTAGACTTTCCCTTATTCCATATTGATGTTAGAATTATCTTTTGATCGGTAAGGAATAAGAGAAAATGTCATATCAGGCTGATAAGATATAAATAAGATATAGATGCTTGACATGATGCTAGTATGTGTTGTATGTTTGATCCAAGTTAGCTAAGGGTTCTACGGGTGTACGATGGCATTATGCCTACCCTTGCCCTAGGACTGCTGCACCGGTGGTTTTGGGGTGTGACACTTTCAAATCATCGTCTCCCCTAAAGTGCTCCATCTCTACAAAAGTACAAATCTCCCTTAGAAATCCCAGTCAAAATGACTTCATCCTTTGGATCAAATTCCAAGTTGAGGCCAAATAGAATAAATAAACTCTTCTGACTGTCAAAATGACCAAGCCATACTTTCCAAAATTACCTACAAAAAGTGGGACATCCCATTGAAACTTCAATCACAAATCTGACATTTCTCATAAATTATCACCTTAACACCTAATTGGTTTAGGTTGGCCTTTCATTGGTTCAAGGTATCCAATTCATTAAAGCATTCATATTTATGCATGCCTATATTAGACTTAAGATGCACTTCATAAATTGTCAACTTAACTCCATAGTTGTTCATGTCAAACATTTCAATGGTTCAAGATAGCCAATTTGTAAAATGCACTAACATCTTTGCATATTTAGATTTGTCTTAGGATGCACTTTATACTAGACTTAGAGTCTCAACCCAGCAAATCAAAACTTAACAAATCCTCTTAGGGTAGATTCAGATTTCATATCTTATATGCTTATGTCATAGTTAGCATCAACATTTACCTTAAACATAATTAGGTTTTCCTTTTCTAAAACCAATCATCCTAAGATAACCTTAGGTTTTACATCAGACATCAGAATATCACTATTATCAGCCTAGTGTAGAGTTAGGACATCGCATTTTGAAAGCTATAGCAAAGTTAGGCTTTCCTTTTCTAAAGTCAACTATGTTAGGATTAGGATTCATATCTTAAATTTGACTTATCATCAGTATAAACCTATAGCAGAATTATGTTTTCTCTTTTCCAAAGTCAACAATAATGAGCCAACTTTAGGATTCATATTTTAAAACCTATAACAAATTAGGTTTCTAGAATCAGCCATCCTAGGGCATCTTTAGGATTCACATGTTAGGACTTATACTTAACATTAGTATCAGCCTAAAATAGAGTTAGGATGCCTCACTATGAGATCTAAAAAAAGATTTAGGTTTATCTTTTTCATCTTAAGGCTGCCTTAGGATTCATACTTGGCATCAATATCAGCCTAACACAAAGTTAGGAGCCCACTCTTTTAAAACCTAAAATTTACAAAGTTAGGTTTCTCTTTTCTAAAAGTTAACCATCTTGAAACAATCTTAGGATTAACATCCGACATCAGAATAACATCAGTATCAAGTTAGGAATCCAACACTTTTAAAGACCTAACTAGAGTTAGATTCCATCCTCTAGAAATGATGTAGAAGCTTTTCTAAACCTAAGGGCATCTTTATGAGTTTTTTTAAACCTAAGGCATATCTGAGAGTTTTCCATACCTAAGGGTATCTTTAGAAGTATTTTAAACCTAAAGACATCTTTAGGAGTTTTTAGACCTGAAGGCATCTTTAGGAGTTTTTCTTTCCTAAGGGCAGCTTTAGGATACCTTATTTAAGAGCAGCCTTAGAACCTTTTTAGACTTAAGTGCATCTTTAGGAGTTTTTCAAACTTAGGGGCATCTTTAAGAGTTTTTTAGACCTAAGAGCATCTTTAGGAATTTTTCTTTCCTAAGGGTAGCTTTAGGAGTTTTTCTTTCCTAAAGGCAGCTTTAGGAGTTTTAGATCTTCCTAAGGGCAGTTCTAGAAACTTTTTAGGCCTTCCTAAAGGCAGTATTATGAGCCTTTTTAGGCTTTCCTAAAGTTATCTTTAGAAGCTTTTAGATCATTATAAGGGCAGCTTTAGGAACTTATCAGACCTTCTTAGGATAGTCTAAGGATCCTTTGTTCCTAATCCGACTGTGGTAGTCTGTGTTCACTATCATCTTGATTAATTTTCAAGAACAACAACCATGATGAGGAGCAGCAGTGGACACATGATTTTTGCATCTCCAGAACCTTTAAAAATAAAAAGTTAAAAATGGACAAGGAACATAAATTGTCTGGCGGTAAGCAACATACCATGCATGGCATCCTCCCTTTTTTTGACTAATTTTGCAATATTTTTAACTCTTAATCCCACAACCTTTTTGTATGAATTTAGCTCTCAATTGCCCAATTTTAAAAGTACTCTTCCCAATCCCACAGTGGAGAAATTCAAAGTGGGTGCTTCCAAGTTTCACTGTAAATATGGAGGCTCCCCCTATGTATAAAACTATACTAGAAATCTAACTGGCTTTCCTTCCCCCCTCCCTTGTTAACATTCTTGTTCACAATTGGCTCATTTCTCTTTGATCTTGAGCCGATTTCTTTAATTCTTTGAATTAAAGGAATAGAAGATTTTTCCTAACATATGGAGCCTTAAAATTAATTCTTTTTAAATTCTTTTTAGTTTAATTCAGACTAATTCCCCATTGCTAAAATAGAGTTTCGATTGGGAAGATTCCTAAGACTTTCGCCTCCTCCTAGGTCAAAGAAAAAAGTACAAATCCTTTAACTCATTTTTTTAAATTCTTCATCTTAAATTTTCTTTCAATTGATTCATTTAGTTTAAGATATCTTAAATTTCTCTAATTTAATATATTTTAAATTAGTCTTTTCATTTAATTGCATTTATTTAACTATTTCAACCAATTTAAGGTATCTTAATTTGACATGATTTAAGGTATTTTAAATTAATCTTTTCATTTAATTACCTTTATTTAATTATTTTAACCAACTTAAGGTATCCTAAATTGGCCTAATTTAAGGCATTTTAAATTAATCTTTTTATTTAATGGCTTCTAATTGTTTCAACCAATTTAAGGTATTTTAAATTACTCTAATTTAAGGTATTTTAAATTGCACTAATTTAAGATATCTTAAATTAGTCTTTTATTTAATTATAGTATCTTAAATTGTCTTAATTTAAGGTATTTCAAATTAGTATTTTATCTAATTGCTTTTATTTAATTGTTTTGTTTAATTTAAAGCATTTTAAATTATTTTATGTCTTCTACCTTTCTTTAATTTGATAAAAGTATCAAATAGAGAATAAAACATGATAAATAAAGTTTAATTAGACTTTTCTTAAATTAAACTAATTCCTTTGCAAAAAAGAAGGCTTCATGGATTTTGATTCTCATTCAAAGGATACACAAGCATATTATTTTAAAGTATCAAATCCTAAAATACTAAAAAATTATTTTTCTTCGAATTTACTTTATTTTGCTTTATTTATATTTCAATTAACTACTTTGGGAAATATGTGATTTATCTAAAACCCATAAGAGTTAGAATTGATCTCTTTTATTTTGGGCCCTTATTTTGAATTTTTGTTGTATAAATTTAATCACTTTATTTAAATTTCTATTTTTTACTTTAATACTTTATTTATATATTTTATTTACATGCTTTATTTATTCGCATTTTAATTACTTTATTTATTGCTTTAAATAATGCAATTTTATTTATATAAATGTCATCTTCACTTGTTCATAAAAATAATATTTTCCAAGTCATAATTAAATTAAAAGTCAAGTCTGAGTTACTTAAAAGTAAAAAATCTAGTCTTCAAATCAAACGTGGTTTGAAAGTCTAATGTACTTTTTATTTTGGATTAAATTGGAGTTAATTTGGATTTTTTCTTAACTTTTTTCCAAACAAAAATAAATAAAGGTGATGACTCTCTCACATCAAAGATGAAGCCACTCTTAATCAAGGGGGGCACTTGCACCCTTGATTTTTAATTTTTTTTTTAATATTTAAATTTTGCAAATTTTTTATGAAATTTCTAACACGTGTCCCTCTTAAAAGTGGGAATAAGTTTGGGTGGGTGGTTTTGATCATTCACTAAACTATTAAAATTTTAAAAAAATAAATTATTGGTGAATAGTGTGAAAATGAGTGTTCTCAGTCTCATGCTCACCTGTCTGTCTCTCTTTCTTTATGGCTCACTGCTTTCTTGATTTTGTTCCTACAAATCCTTAATAAGTTATTTTGCTTCTATTTTAATTATAATATTTTAATCTTACTCTATTTGTGTTTATATGTGTTTGATTTAGGGTTTTAATTTTTAGATATTGAGGTTTCAGTTTAATTACAGCTTGATTTTGAGGAGGAAGAGAGTTGTAAATTGAGAAAATTTTGAAAGCATATATAGGTGATTTTTGTTTTCAGGTATGATGATTAGGGAGAAGCTTCGAGTTTTATCAAATTAATTTTGGAACATAATTTTCATGCTATTGTTGAAAAGCTCTGCTATTTGCATCTACTTTAAGATGTCTTGCTTGTTTTTGTATCTACTTTAAAATAATATTCTTACAATTAATGAATGATTATATCCTATTGAAATAGAATTGCTTAATAATTAGGTTCCTTTTTAATTATTTTTAATGTTGTGAATTTTTCTTATGATGAAAAAATATCTTAGTATTTGTTTTTACAATATCAAACACTACTAAATATTCTCAATCCCAACCTTCAACTGTTGAATCCTCTTAAGGATTAATAAAAAATGTCTTGAATCAAGAGAAACAAAATGAATGTATTCCATCGATTCAAAATAATCTAATGGTAGATACAAACACATTTGTGGCTAATCCGTATAAAAAGCTTCCCATTTTTAGCATTGCAAAGAATGCTAAAGAGAAGTAAACTATTGTAATGACTTTTAATTATTTTTAATTGAAGCATATACTTGGATATTTTTGTGCCATCCCTTCCATTAATTTTTGCATCCGTCCCTGCCCCGCATGATTAAAAATTACAAATAAAAGAATAATTTGCAAATATAAGGTGATAGCTGTCATGAGTCGTGAGAAATCACAAAAAAAAAAAATCAGATTCTAAACGGACTTGACTAATGCTTAGGCGAGACCTTACAATATGGTTCACTTGAAACTCACCTTCTAAGTTGGTTAGATTTGAAAATTATGGTTATGACCCTATCAAAAGTGATTTGTCAAATTATTACAATTGGAAATTTTGATAATTTTTAGATTTAGATTGGACAACCTGTAGACCTAATTAGTCAACTAGGATAGACTAGATAAAAAGAAAAAAAAAATTGGACTGGTATTTTTGCCCAACTCGCCTTATGATTAAGAGTGTGTTTAGTATTGTAGTTTTATGTTTTTCTTTGTTCTATTTCTAAAAAGAAAAAGAAAACATAAATATGTTTGTTTTGTTTTGTTTTTTCATAACTTTATGAACATGTTTTCTAAAAAATAAAAATTGATTCCAATAAACCATAAAAAATAAGATTTCTCGATTTATATTTTTTTTCCATTTTAAATGATGACTCCACTAACATTCTAGATAGTGTTATAGGGAGACAGGTGTTTGTTTCAAATATGGTCAGTCCAACAACTTTATTAAGGATTATCCCCAGGCATTGCACTCAGATAGACCCCATGCTTCCCAATTCATAGTTTAGATAGATAGGGGAGGAGATGGTATTCAGTTTGGTAAATGAGGTTTAGCTCGAGGCCAGGATGTTGGTAGGGGGTTCTAGTCAGACAATGTGACAGGCTTCAGGGCAAGCACCGATTGGCAAAGGCAGGGGTAGAGTTTTTGCTTTGACTCAGCAGGAGGCTCAGGCCTCGAACACAGCTGTGACAGGTATTATTCCTATACAAGCTTTGAATGCACAAGTTCTATTTGATTCTGGTGCCACGCATTCCTTTGTTTCTTCATGTTTTGCAAAAAAATTATTTGTGGCATGTAAACTTCTGGATTCTGCATTAGTTGTGTCGACTCCTTTAAATGAGGAGATAGAGGTGAATAAGTTCTATCTTTCTTAATTAGTGAGCCTCAATGGCAAGAGTTTGGAGGTAGATTTTGTTGAACTGCCAGTGTTGGAGTTCAATGTGATCTTGGGTATGGATTAGTTGTCCAAGTATTTTGCTATCATTGATTGTGACAAGAAGAAGATTGTGTTCAAGCCACCTTCGGGTGAAGAGTTTGAGTTCTAAGGGGAAAGGAGTGAGGTTCTTTATAATATGATATCCACCATCGGGGCGAAGAGATTGTTAAAGAAAGGATATCGATGGTATTTGGCGTATGTCTAAGACATGGAAAAGGAAGTGAAAAAGCATTGGTCAGATTCCTGTTGTGCATGAGTTTGTGGATGTATTTCTAGAAGAATTGCCTAGTTTACCATCAGATAAAGAGATTGAGTTCAGTATTGAAGTGCTCCCAAGTACTAATATGATATCAATACCTCTATATCGTATGGCCCCTGTTGAATTAAAGGAATTGAAGTTACAACTATAAGACTTATTGGATAAAGGGTTCATAAGGTCTAGTAGTTCGCCTTAAGGTGCTCCGGTGTTGTTTATTAAGAAGAAGGACAGATCTATGAGATTATATATTGATTATCGGCAACTCAATAAAGTCATTATTCAGAATAAGTATCCGCTTTCTTAGATTGATGACTTATTTTACCAGTTGCAGGGAGCAAGTCATTTCTCTAAGATTGACTCGAGATCAGGTTATCATCAATTGATGATTAAGAAAGAGGATGTGCTTAAGACTACTTTTAGAACTAGGTATGGCCACTATAAATTTCTAGTACTACCATTTGGGTTAATGAATGCACCAATTACTTTTATGAATTTAATGAATAGGGTCTTCAAACTATTCTTAGATAGGTTTGTGATTATGTTCATTATGACATATTGGTGTATTCCAAGAGTAAGGAAGAGCATGAAAAGCATTTGCGTATGGTTTTACACACTTGAAGAGAACATTGGCTTTATACTAAGTTTTCTAAGTGTAAATTATGGCTTGATAGAGTTTGCTTTTTTGGGACATGCGATTAACAAAAAAGGGATTTTTGTAGATCCAAAGACAATTGATGTGATTCTGGATTGGCTTAGACCCACCAATGTGACAGAAGTTAGAAGTTTTCTAGGTATAACAGGTTATTATCATAGATTTGTTCAGGATTTCTCTAAGATAGTTGCTCTTTTGAGTAAGCAAACTTAGAAGCACATGAAGTTTCAATAGTCTGATGATTGTGAGGATAGTTTTCACAAGTTAAAGACTTATTTGACTACCACTCCGATTCTAGCACTACCTTTTAGTGAAGATGGTTTTGTGGTTTATTGTGACACACCGAAAGTGGGACTAGTTGTATTTTGATGCAAAATGATAAGGTAATAGTTTATGCTTCTCGTCAGTTGAGGAAATATGAGTTGAATTACCTAACCCATGATTTGGAGATGGCGACAGTAGTGTTTACTTTGAAGATTTGGAGGCACTATATGAATGGTGAGAAGTGTGAAATTTGCACGGATCATAAGAGCTTGAAGTATATTTTTCAATAGAAAGATTTAAACCTTAGGAAAAGGATATGGATGGAGTTGCTTAAGGATTACGATTGTGAGATGTTGTATCATCTAGGTAAGGCTAATGTAGTAGCTGATGCCTTAAGTCGAAAATCATTGGGGAGTTTGGCTCACATTCAGGTGAGTAAGCGACAATTGATTAAGGAATTTCAGAATTTGTATGATTTTGGCATTCAGTTTGGCTTATCTGATGATGGAGCATTGTTAGCTCATTTTCAAGTTAAACCATTATTGGTTGATTAGATTAAGGAAGCTCAAGATAGAGATCCTCGCTTGGTTAAGTTGAAGAGCGAAGTAGAATCAGGGAAAGCTCCAAGATTCACCATTAGGGATGTTGTATTGAGAAATGGTACACGGTTATATGTTCCTGTAGTGGATGATCTAATTGAGCAAGTGTTGAGGGAAACTCATTATGCCAATTAAAGTGTGCATCCAGGCACTACTAAGATGTATCATGATGTTAAAGAATCATATTGGTGGTATAGCATAAAGATAGACATAGCGGAGTTTATGGCTAAGTGCTTAACTTGTCAACAGGTTAAGTTTGAGTACCATAAACCATTCGGGTTACTTCATCAGTTAGCTTTGCCATAATGGAAATGGGAAAGAATAAATATGGATTTTGTGGTAGGTTTGCCAAGGACTTACAGTGGACATGACTCCATTTGGGTGATTGTGGATAGGATGACTAAGTCAGCTTATTTTCTGCCAGTAAAAACTATATATTCAGCTTCTCAGTATGCTTAATTGTATATTGATGAGATTGTGAGATTGCATGGTATTCCGATATCAATCATTTTTTATAGAGGTACTTAGTTTACCTCAAGATTCTAATAGAAGTTGCATGAGTCATTAGATACTCGACTGGATTTCAATACGGCTTTTAATCCGCAGACTAATGGACAATCAGAGAGGACCATCCAAACTCTATATGACATGTTAAGGATGTGCATTCTAGATTTTTGCTTACAACAATAGTTATCACTCTACGATCCAGATGGCACCATATGAGGCTCTGTATATAAGGAAGTGTAGATCCCCTACTTGTTGGTATGAGATTGGAGAAAAGTTTATTAAAGATCCTGATTTGATCCGATATACATCTGAGAAATTACCTTTGATTCAAGAACGATTGAAAATTGCTTTTAGTCATCAAAAGAACTATATTGACATTAAGAGAAATGATCTTCATTTTGTCGTTGGTGATAAGGTCTTTTTGAAGGTATCGCTAATGAAATGAGTTATGAGATTTGGAAAGAAATGCAAGTTATCTCCGAGATATATTAGACCTTTTAAGATTTTGGACAAGGTTGGAGATGTCTCATATCGATTGGCACTTCCACCAGACTTGGATAGTATTCATCCAATGTTTCACACATCTATGCTTCGCAAGTATATTTCGGATCCTTCGCATGTATTACAAGCGCAACCTTTGGAGCTTAACTCATACTTAACTTATGAAAAGGTTCCTATAGCCATTGTTGATAGAATGGTTAAAAGATTTCGAAATAAGGACATAGAGATGGTGAAAGTTATCTAGAAGAACCAATCGACGAAAAAATACACTTAGGAGAGCGAGCTTAGTATGCAGACTAAGTATCCTCAATTGTTTCAAGATTAAGAGTAAGATTTCTATAAAATTTGAGGATGATTTTTTTATTAGGAGGGAAGAATGTAATATCCTCTACTTGTATTGGTTATGTTATGTATTCTGTTTGATTATTTTTGAATGAATTTATTTGTGCTATGATAAATTTTGATTCTCTGCTCTGTTTTGCTTTATTTTCTGTTAGTATTGTTTGATAGAATGTGTTATGTTGGTTATAGATGGCTCTTAGAGAGAGTTTTTATATGTTGAGTTGTGTTTGGTGGAGTTTTGGTTAAGTTAGGTTGGAAATAAGTTTGAGAATGCCTCATAACCTATTTTCACAGGCATGAAGCATACCTTTATAGGTGTGAACCATATGTTCGGGCGTACAAAAAGTTTCTATCTGAATATTAAATTTTCATCAGATTGCTTTGACGGGTGTGAAGATCATCTTCACGAGCTTTAAAAGTTGACCTTCACGAGCATGAGTCCTTGTTTCATGGGCGTGAAGCGTCGGGTTTTATATATATCTGTTCATTGTCACCTATCTGAAAATTAAACCATTTTCTCTCTCTTCTTTATTTCTTAACCTCCAAACTCTAAATTCATTCCATTTGTATTTCTAAGGCATTAATGCTCACATTAATCATTTTGGAAGGCAAACACTTTGAGAAAGCTATTAAATCATTCAAAGTCAAGATTTCTTCTAAAATCTCCATCTAAGGAGAAAGAGTTATTTTCTCTATAACTTAATTTTTGTTATGATTTGAGGTTATAGGTTGATAGAATAGTTGTGTATGAGCTATAAGAAGTATGTTATATGCATTTATGACCATAGATTTTGGTTGTTGGAAGAATTAGGGCAAATGGTGAATAGTAACATGAATAGTACCAATTCTTCTATTCTTTCATAATTTTCTTTGACAATGGTTAAATTAAGTTTAAAAACTATCTAAGAAATCTTTAAAGAGTCTCTAATTGCAAGAATTTAATATGGATAATGTTGAATAAGGAAAACCCTAAATTTGTGAATTATTGTAATGTGTTAGGCTTTGAGCATTAAGTGCTTTTGAGTTGATTTGGATCTCGATAGAAGATTTTGAGTTTTGGTTTGGATTATTGCTTTGTGGAGGTGAATTATGCATATGTGTTTTGTATATATATATGATTCTTTCGTTAATACTCATTTTGAGCATATCTATTCAATTGTTAAGTTGGTATTTCTTTGAAACTAACGATATTTATTATAAATATATATATATATCTTGTTACTATTGTTATGCTTTAGATGTTATTGTCAGAATGTCTTCCCTATGAGGAATAAATCACGGGACTGTGTGCACTAGTTACTCAACTGATAGAGTCAAAGTATCAGGGTCCTTCCTAGAGAGGATAAAGTTTTTCTAGGTGTGTATTAACGCAAGCACATGTACTCTGTATAAATATCATAGTACTCTTGTTCTGTTTATAGATATCGTTAGACTCTTGCTATGTTTCTTTGTTGTTCTGACATCTACATTGCTTACCCTACATATATATATGTATTTGTGATGTGCCATTTCTTATAGGCACTTTTGACCTCTGTATTCTGATCTCTGATTTTGATTTTGATATGTATATGACCTTTGATTATATATTTGATATCTGTAATATGAACTCTATTTGTCATATATATGGATAAAGACAACACTCCGAACCTCTTATCTGATTCTGAAACTCAAGTATGGCATATGCATAATTCATTGAGTTGAAGGCTCACCCTCCTTCTGTTGTAGTTTTCAGGTGCTAGAGTGGTCAGTCCAGAGATCGAAGATAGAATTTTTTGACTTCTTTCTCTAATAAGCCATTTGAAAGTATAGATTCTGTTCATTTTGGATATATTTTGTTATTATTTTGAGATGTAATCCTCTTAAAACTCCATAATAGTTGAATAGTTGTAATATTATTTTAGGTTATCATTTGTTCATTTTGGATAGAGGACCTTATTTGCCTTTGATCCATAGTGAATAAATTTATTATATTTTAATGATTATATTATAGGATGATATTACAGGTTGATGATGTTTATGATTTGGATTTGTGGATGGCTATAGATATTGTTTTGTTATTGTCACATGTTTGATTGGTGTGTTCTACAGGTTTTTAGTGGCCTTAAATCTATTCATGCCTTAAAATCATCGCATTTCTAGTTTTGGGATATGACACTTTCCCCCTTTCTTTCACATGTATGCTCAAACTCAAATTCTCACAATAATTTGAAGAAGTATATGATAAAAATTTTGGATGTATAGAAAACAAAATAAAAAAATTATAGTTATCATTTTATTCAACTTCTCCTTTAGTTTTTATCTAAAATTATTATTTAAGCCACCACTGACCGAATGAAGGTCAGTGATGATTTATTTTCTTTATTTTATTTAGTTTTTCTATTCAATAAACACATATCTTTTGTAAATGTTAATATGTGTCTTTCTAGGTATGGATCTGATTTTGTTTTCATTATTTTTTGTTCCCTTTTATGAGTTTTGTTTTTTATTTTATGAGATTTAGTGAGTCTTCTTTTATAGAAGTATTTATTGAGTCTTTTTTCATAGAAGTAATATGTTTTCTTATATTTGAAAAGTTTGAGAGTTAAATTTTTTATTTTGAAGCAAGCTAAATTTGTAGGAGGCAATCATCGAGGTAAGTTATTTTGGTGGTCCTGGAACTTATTCGAAGTGGAGTAAACCAACAACAGGAATGATAAAACTAACACATTGATGTTGCATATGAGTAGGGTTATTATTAAAATTGATTTCCAATAGTTAGTTTATGCACTAACAAAAAGGCAAATGATGGAGCCTAATATTGGTATTATTATTGATGATTGTAAGAATATTTGATAGGATGTAATTTATGTCAAAATTAGTTATGTTAATAGAATTGCAAATCAAATTGCTCATAAGCATGCTAGAGCAGTTGATTCTATTCCAAGTCCAATGTATTGGGTATCCCTACCTCTCTCCTTTATGCTTAATGAATAATTCCTATTTTCTTTCAAAAAAATTCACACTATAATTCTGTCACACCCCAACTCCAGTGGTGCGACGGTCCTAGGGCAAGGGTAGGCTTAAGGCCACCATAAACCCGTAGAACTCACAGATTACTATACTCATAAATACCAATAATATAACATCAGAGATTTCCATGTTCATACATATAATCAAGGGAAATCAATTGCAT